>CM076581.1:1000052028-1000220844 GCA_034641835.2 Pinus albicaulis
ATTTCTTATTCATTGGTTGGGATTTTTTATTGCTTATGTATTTTAAGGTTCCCTTGAAGGGTTCTTTGTGTGCATTGGTTGAGGACTAGTGTTCTCATCTCTAGATCTCAGTTTCAGATTTGTTTGGCTGCTTTTGGTGACTACTTGGATCTATTTCATATCTCACTTTCAGATCTTTGTGTCCTTGTGCACTTTTTTCACTTTTTTTTTCAGTGATCTCTTTATCTTTTGATCATTTGTGTCACAATCAGTGGTGTTGTGGCTGGTTGTGTAGTGGTCATATGGAAAATTTATTTTGAGTGTGTTTTTTGTTTTACATCACCTTCATTCGATCTTGTTTAGGCCTTCTTTCCTCTAGGGTTCGGTTTAGTCCTTTGTAGAAAATTGACCCTGGTTGAGTCATTGTACTGTAGCCCTAGATTGATTTACATTGTCATCTTTTGTACCACTTTGGATTTTGTTTTTTATTTCTTTGAGTGTTTTTTATTGGGCTTTGTTTCCCTAGCTATTTCACTTTTGGAGCGCTTTGAATTCTTGCTTGGGAGACTTGCTTTGGTCTCTTTCTGGGTTTGATTTTTGGGTCATTAATTCAAATTCTTGGGATATTTTAAGTTCAGGAAGATTTAGTAAAAAGTGCATCTTAGTAGGCATTGGTGTGTTAGATAATCTCTTTCACACTCTTAGCTAGCATTCATCGAATTGAAAATGAAAAATTTGCATATAGTTGCATTAGGGTGATTAACTATGAGTCCTACACACCATTTTTATTTCACGCTACTTCCCACTTGTGTTAACAACAACCATTAAAATTAACACGATAATAAAATCAACTCAATTCGTCATTTATTTTTACTAGTATTACACAAACAAGAGATTAGGCTAGGTCTTAGAGATAGAGGAGTTAACCACTCCAAGACCACAAAATAGACCCAGTACCAGGTTATGTGGATTAAAATCCATTCTCGCAACAGTGTCGGGAAACCCTCCTCAAAAATGGTTAAGTACGAGCTCACACTTGATAGGTGTGGTGACATGACCCATTCTCGGGCTTAGTTTCCGTGTGGCATGATATAGCTGAATTGGCACACATACAAATGTTGTTTTATCACTTAGAGACCACTTGAGGTAACTCTCAAGGGGGTTTCTATTGTGTAACAAGCTCCAAAAATAGAAGAAAAGAGATATCAACGCCTTAGAAATGAGCCACTTCGAGGGGGAAACCTCCAATACATTACATAAATGAACAATTCTTGGATGATACAACTTACAAAACCTCCTTTCTATATATAGGAGTCCATGGGGCCATAATGTAATCCTAGTGGGCCACAATGTAATCCTAGCCGACCTAACAATAATAATTTAAGGGCATAATAATAATAAAATGGGGGTTACAAGGGTACAATAATAACAATAAGGGGGTTACACTAACAACAATAAGGGACTATACTAGTAATATAGGGACCTAACATGCCCCTCTCCTTCAAAAAAAGTGTTGTCCTCAACGCTTGAGTAGCTCTGGGTGCTTTCGTATAAAATTCTCATCCTCCCATGTAGAATCTTCAGTGGGTAAGTTCTTCCACTTGATGAGATACTCTGAAATTGATCGATTCCGTAGTTGTCGAGTTCTTGTTTCCATGACCGCTTCTGGTTCCAATATGATTTTTCCTTCCTCATCGAGTTCTGGCAATATTGTTTGAACTGGAAGATTTTCTCCCATAACCTTCTTTAAGCATGAAACATGGAAAACTGGATGTACTCGCGAAGAAGCAGGAAGCTCCAATTTGTATGCCATAGTACCAATCTTTTGCAACACCTTGTAGGGACCATAGTACTTTGGCGATAATTTATTATCCTTCTTAGCTTGCTTGAGGGACATTTGTTTATATGGTTGTAGCCGTAAAAATACCCAATCTCCTACATCAAAACTTCTCTCGCCGCGATGTTGATCTGCCTGTTGTTTCATTCGATTTTGTGCCAAATTCAGGTTATCCTTTAAGAGTTGGAGAACTTCTTGCTGATGCTCGATGTGATGTTCGACTGCTTGAAACTTCGAATTTTCCCTTAAAGATGATGTAATCGATGGTGGATGATATCCATAAAGTGCCATAAATGGGGTCATTTTTGCTGCAGTATGGAAGGAAGTGTTATACCACCATTCAGCGAGAGGTAACCACTTGACCCATTGTGTTTGTTTATCAGATACAAAACAACTAAGATATCCTTCCAAACATTTATTTACTATCTCAGTTTGACCATCAGATTGAGGATGATAAGATGAGCTATGAGCTAATTGAGTACCCAAACAAGAGAATAACTCCGTCCAAAAATTTCCAGTAAAAATGGGATCTCTGTCGCTCACAATAACCCTTGGGCTTCCATGTAGCTTTTGAATTCTGTCCATAAATGTAGTAGCAACTGTACTTGCTTTAAATGGATGAGATAATGCACAAAAGTGTGCATACTTGGTAAGTCTATCAACTACCACCATGATGACACTCTTTCCTTCGACTTAGGTAAACCTGTGATAAAATCCATTGAAATCTCCTCCCAACGTTGACTTGGAATGGATAAAGGTTGTAGAAGTCTTGGGGTCTTAATTTTTTCCACTTTATTCTGCTGGCAAACCAAACATTCCGCCACAAACTTTTGAATATCAGATTTAAGGCCATCCCAAAAAAATTCTTTCTTCACCCCGTGGTAAGTTTTTAAAAATCCTGAGTGTCCTCCTAAAGGAGAAGTGTGCAATTCCAGAAGAATCTTTTGTTTTAGTTGGGAATTCTTACAAAGATATAAGCGATCTTTGCACCATAAGGAATCATTTTTCCAACTAAATGTATCAGATGTACTAGGATCTTGCTGCAACTTTTGAATGAGTGTCCATACATCTTTGTCCTTCTTCCATTCATTTCTTGCTTTGGTTATCCAATCTGGTTGGATAATAGAAATGGCACAAAGCAATGCTTCCACCTCTTCATTCTTTCTTGAGAGTGCATCTCCAACAACATTTAGCTTCCCTTTTTTTTATATTATTTCAAAGTCATAACCCAACATCTTTGTGACCCATTTTTGCTGCTCTTCTGAAGATAGTCTTTGTTCCAAAAAGTGTTTAAGACTATCATGATCAGTTTTTACCTTGAAGTGTCTCCCCATTAGGTAAGTTCGCCATTTCTTTAGTGCATGCAGTATTGCTAACATTTCCTTCTCATAAATAGGTTTTTGTAAATACTTTCCTTTGATTGGACTACTTTCAAAAGCAATGGGTCTTCCTTCCTGCATTAAAACTGCACCAATTCCATTTCCTGAGGCATCACATTCCACAATAAAGGTTTTTGTGAAGTCTGGTGTAGCTAAGACCGGTGCTAGGCACATTGCCTCTTTAAGACGTTCAAAGGCCTTAGCTGCTTCAGGAGTCCATGAAAATGCATCTTTCTTCAATAATGTTGTTAGAGGTGCTGCTATTCTCCCATAATTCTTAACAAACTTGCGATAATACCCCATTAACCCGAGAAATCCTCGCAACTTCTTTATGGTTGTGGGGACTTTCCATTCCTTAATGGCTTTAATTTTGTTAGGGTCTACCTTAACACCCTCGTGAGATACAATATGACCCAGATATTCCACCTCTTGTACTCCAAAGAAACATTTGGATTTTTTTGCATATAATTTTTTCTCCCGCAATAGTTTGAGCACCTTGTCAACATGTTGAACATGATCCTTCCAAGACCTGCTGGAGATTAGTATATCATCAAAAAATACTAGCACAAATTTTCTAAGGAAGGGTTTGAAAATGGAATTCATCAACCCTTGAAATGTAGAAGGTGCATTGGTAAGGCCAAAAGGCATGACCAAAATTCATAATGACCCTCATGAGTTCGAAATGTTGTTTTTGGAATATCTTCAGTCTTCATTCTAATTTGATGATATCCTGAACGAAGATCCAACTTGGTAAAATAAATTCTCCATGTAATTCATCCAATAATTCATCAATCACAGGAATGGGAAATTTGTCTTTAATGGTGAGCTTATTGAGCTCCCTATAATCTGGACACATTCGCTATGATCCATCCTTCTTGTGTACCAATACTACAGGAGCAGAGAAAGAACTTTGACTAGGTTGAATTATACCCGCCTCTAACATTTCTGCAATCATACGTTCAATTTCGCTCTTTGGAAGTAAGGATATCTATAAGGCCTGATGTTTGGAGGAACACTTCCTGGAATCAAATGAATAGCATGATCATGATCACGAATAGGTGGGAGTCCTTTGGGAGTTTCAAACACCTTGGAATGATTGTCCAAGATTTGTTGGAGATCTGCAGAAATAGATGATTTTGATGTCGGAACTTCTAGTGAGCATAATTGTGCAATTACGCCTCGTTGTTCTTTCTTTAGAAGCTTTGTCATGACATTAGAGCTTATTATCCTTCCTGGCTTCCCTGCAATACCTCGTAATTCAACTTCCTTTCCTTCTGAAAAAAAATTTCAAGAAAAATTCTTGAAAATTAAAAGCTACTGTCCCCAAATATTGTAACCATTGTACTTCTAGTACAACATCAACACCTCCCATAGGAATGGAAAGCATTGGACTAGTCAATACATATTCCCCCATGGTTAGCCTGATATTATGGCATTTCCCAGAGCAATTTATAATTCCTCCATTTGCAACCATCACTTGGCATTCTGGTGCTGGGTATAGGAAACAATTTAATTCCTTGGCTACCTTACAATGAATAAAATTATGGGTGCTACCTGAATCAATCAACACTATTACCTTTTCTTCTTGATTTGTCCTGCTATCTTGAGAGTTTGAGGAGTGGTAATTCCTGCCAGTGCATTACATGATATGGTCGGATTCATTTCTTCCTCTTCTAGGGCTGGTTCCTGGTGTATATCCTCTTGTTCATTTTCTTCTTCCTCTTCACAATCTATGTAAAATAATTTCTTCTCAGCACACTTATGACCTTTAGTGTATTTTCTATCACAACTGTAGCAAAGCCCTTTTGCTCTTTTTTTCTTCCAATTGTTGTGGTGTCAACCTTGTAGGTTGTGGAAATCTAGGCGTAGCAACACTTCCTTCTTTATAGAATTGAGTGGTAGGCTTCCTTGTCGCCATAATTTTACATTCAACTTTTCTTGCCAACCCGAATGCCTTCTCCAATGAATCAGGTTCCAAAACGGGAACTTCATGTTGGATGTTATCCTTTAAAGTGCCTAGGAAGAGATCAATCCTGTGTTCCTCTGTAAGATCAGTTACCCTTATATTCAATTTTTGGAAGTCCTCAATGCGCTGCCCCACTAAACCCTTTTGTTTGAGATTTATCAATTGGGTAAAGAAGGTGTTGCTCTTTGTATCCTCATAATGTGCTATCATTTCCTCCGTAAAAATTGACCAAGTGACAATTTTTTTACGGGAGCAAAGCCAATGATACCATACAAATGTATTTTGTTCTAAATGTAAAGTTGCAATGCGTACCTTTTGTGTGTTTTGCACATTATGGAGATCAAAATATTGCTCCATCTGTAGTATCCATGTTACAAGATCCTTCCCATCAAACTTCCTCATATCCATTTTTGGAATATGGTGGTTCTTCCTGCCAACATTAGAGTTTATGAAATCACGATTAACATTTATTTTGTTCTCATCATGAGGTTCTTCTACTATCTTTTCACCATTAGGAAACATTTCTCGTATCAACTTGGTCAAACCTTCGATGTCTGCTTTTAGATCATTCTTCATGTTTTTCATGTTGTTTTCCATGTTGTCTTTCATGTCATCCATCTTAGCTTCCATGCCAGCTTCCATGCCATCCATCTTAGCTTCCACGCCTTTCTTCAAAACTTCCATTTCATTTTTTGTTGCTCTTTGCGAGAGTGAAATTTGTTGCACTTGCTCTTGTAATTTCGATAGATCATGTTGCAATTCTTCATCTTCATGAGTCATAGTAGAGCCTTCTGAAGGCTTAATGGGTGTTGAATTATTTTTACGGGGCATCTTTTAGAACCCAATACTGATATCTATTCTACAATATGCCCTTGGAATCAATTCAAATTGATTCTTCAAACAAGATTTATGCAATTCGGAAAAAAAGTACACACCTTTTTATTGCTTTTGAGGAGCTCGATATTGAAATTGGACTATCTCTTTGATTGCAGCACTTCAATATCTAAATCTCGGTACTAACGTAGACCTCTGAATTGTCTTTCGAATTCCACAGGTCTGACCTGATTTGGATTCTCCAAGACAAAGTTGTGTCCAATCTCCCACAATGACCTAATTATGGACTGGTTCAGTAGAGCAAACTTGTAGGACTTGCCACGTGTCACCGTCTTGTAATTTTTCTCTGAATTGATGGAGGCCAGTGGAAACCACAAATCCGCTTACTTGCAGCCACTTTTTACGCACTCCAACTCGCATGCCCAGAGAGAGAGTTATTGAACTTTTCTCACGATCACCTCTTTGATATTAAATTCAGAGCCTCAAAATCACTACCTTCCATAGATCATATCTCCAAAACTATTGTGAACCAAGCTCTGAAATTTTTTGACGAATTTCCTTAGGATTTTAGCTTCGCACCATATGAATTTCAGATTCTGAACCTTCGTAGAAAAAAATTTATAGCGCAAATTCCACGATGACCTGTTTAGGAGCCTGAAAAAATACCTAACTTCCACAGATCATATCTCCGAAAATATTGTGAACCAAGCTCTGAAATTTTTAGACAATCTTCCTCAGGATTTTGGCTTCGCACCCTAAAAATTTCAGCTTCTGAAACTTTGTAGAAAAAAGTTATAGCAAAAATTCCACGATGACCTGTTTGGAGCAGCTAAACCCTAGAATCCAAAGCTTTGATACCAAATGTTGGGAAACCAGCTCCAAAAAGAGAAGAAAAGAGATATCAACGCCTTAGAAATAAGCCACTTTGAGGGGGAAACCTCCAATACATTACATGAATGAAAAATTCTTGGATGATACAATTTACAAAACCTCCTTTCTATATATATAGAGTCCTTTGGGCCATAATGTAACTTAATGGCCACAATGTAATCCTAGCCGACCTAACAATAATAATTTAAGGGCACAATAATAACAATATGGGGGTTACAAGGGTACAATAATAACAATAAGGGGGTTACACTAACAACATTAAGGGACTATACTAGTAATATAGGGACCTAACAGCTCGGTCTTAGCTTCTTTCGGTTAATTTTCCTACCCTTGTGTGTTTATTTGTCTTATGACTGCCCCCCTAGGTCATGTTATTGTACGTGGTGACCATAGTGACATTCCTTTCTAGGCCTCATACACAGGTGCAGGGTCAAGATCATCTTCTCTATACCTCGAATAGATATTAATCATACTCTCTAATTCCTCTCAAGGGGTGTTCCACATCTTGTGGGAGCACTTGTGTCGAGTTCGCAGCTAAAAGGGTTGTGAATTAGGTCGCTAGTATAACGGTTACACCGCTGAATTATTTGTATTATGTTTGTGTGTGTTATCTTTTGGGAAGTTTCTAGAGTGTGTTGTTTGGTCCAAGTATGTAGTTTGGCCTTAAGGGTGTTTGTAGTAAATTAATTGTGTTTTATTTATTATCACCTTGGCTAAATTTGTTTGTCGACATTCACGATGTCTTCAAGGTTTACTTCTTGAATGAAGTGGACTTATTTCTCCTTCACAGAGAGTTCTTGTCGGTGCTCGTGACTTAGACCATCACATAGTGTTGGAATCTGTGTATGGCCCCATTGATAGTGATCTAGTTTCTATTGATACTTTGGCAGAAGACTCTCATGCTCCTGCCAATCCACCTTTGACGGATCCTTTAGGGCCTACCTTACTATGGCTGAATCCTGATGGTTCTACACTAGCTTACACTTACGTGCCTTTATCTACCATGTACCCTATGGCGGATTCTAAGTCTTCATTACCATTTGTATTAGTAGTATCGGCTACCATGACAGTACTGCCACCTCTTAACATGGTTATTCCTACTCCTCTGTATACATCTCTCACTTCTACCTAGGGCATTCCACCAATCTCATCTATGGCTCCCACTAGTTTCCTGAATTTTTTTGTGCCCACACCCTCCTCTATACCGACTATGGTACACCAGCCTAGTCAGCTAGTAGGTCCAAGAATTTACACAGTGTCATTTTCCCAACCAACTATTCCTATTCCTCAGTTAGGCATGGTTACTTCTGGGAATCTGTGGGGGGGATTGCTAGTTGTCCCTAGTCAGCCTAGGGGAAATGTAGCTTCTAGTATGACACAAGCTTGGTATAGTTTTCTCTTTGGAAGGAAGCCACCTACTATTAATTTTACTGGAGGGGCTGCTATACCTGGTGGCAACCTCGCTGCTATTATCGTGTCTTACCTGGGTCATTCCCCTTATATTGGTCCAACTGTTTCGTTTGGTCCTTATTTTCACCATAGGTACAACCCCATTAGAAGTCATGCCTTTGGGGGTCCATTGTTCTCTGGAGGCTTTTACGCAAAGGGGAAACATCCATCTACTAGTTACACTAGCCCACAACAACCATTTGTTGAGGCGAAATATTTTCACCACCAGTAAACACATTCATCTAATCCATTTATGGGGGGACCACAAGATTGGTTAGGGATTTTTCCTTCCTATGACCCATTCAATAAAATTAAAAATCCATTACTATCCTCTCTCAATTTATCAGATTACTCTAAACTGACTAATGAACTCATTTTTCATGATTTCTGGTGGGCCACCTATGCCCGCCAAATTAGCATATGATATTCCTGAGTTTGAAGGGAAGCCTAGGAATAATTTGTCCACTCACATCACCACCTAACATCTATGGTGTTAATATAATTCTATGGTGGATCATTTTGCTAAAAATCGCTTATTCTAAATAACGTTAACCGGGGATGCTACCAAGTGGTACATTGAGTTAGACATTGCTGCATCCTATGATGATTTTTCCTTTTTATCTCAAACTTTTATGACACATTTCCAGTTACCAATTTTCTATAATCTTGACTCTAACCTTTTGTCCAACTTCAAACAAGATGATTTCATGCTTATTTTTATCACATTCATGAGTGGCATCATCATAATGGGTTGGTACGAACCAAGTTACCTGATGAAATTCTTCGTAAATGGTTCATTAGATCACTCTGACCAAAAATTGCTAAAGATGTGTCCATGTTTCAAGTTGTTACTAAGGAGCATGCTATTATAGTTGCCCAACAGTTGGATCTCATATATTCATAGTGCATTACGTTGTACAAAGTTTTTCCCAATGCCCCTAGGCCTTCCACTAACCCACCTAAACATGTTCTTGACCCACACGTCCATGGCGTGATTGGGTCTCTTTCCAATCCCATGGGAAAACTTCCTGACCATATTGGGAAATTGATTGTTACCTCTCAAGCCCTAGTAAGTGCGTATGGATATACTAAATCGCCCCTCCTGAGCAGTCCACCAATGTTCTTATGGTGAAGTACACTCAACCAAAGAACAACTATCAAACAGGTGGTAAAAGGAACAAGAATAATAAGAGAAATCAACAACAAAATCAAGCTGCCCAGGCGTCTAAAGAAAATCCTAAGAGTTAGGGAGGGGGCACCAATGAGTGTCGCTGTAAAGTCAATTTCCCCTGTAAAATTTTTCATGGAAATCACCTTACTCACAAATTTCCTCGGATGGATGAAGTCCATAGGCATCTTTCACCACCATCTACCCAACAACCTACTATTTTAACTCATCCATTCCCTACACAACCCTAGCGAAAAATGATTTCTCAACCTTTTCAACCTCTGCAAGGGGGAAACGAGGGGTGATATACCTATCCCCCTCACAGTTCAGTCGTCTTTATGTGCAAAGAAGATGTCAACGTGACCACGTGAGCTAAGTCTTATGATGCCCTTGAGTTGAGTTCTCATTCTAAGGACTCACTAGCTCCACCTTCCACTAGACCTCTCACTTTAGATAAGCCTATGGAACTTGTGTATATCCCCCCCAAGGGTGTTTTACATAAGACAACAAACAACCCTACTATCAAGGCTATTCAACATTATAGTATTGTTGAAGATCTTGCCCAAGCACCTTGTGCCTGTCTTCTTTGGAGGTCTTACAAAGCTGTCCTCAGCAACAAAAAGCCTTTTTTTCTGCCATTGGTGGAGTTGACTTATGTGACTATGGTGTCATTGATTTCAATTCCAAGAAATATACCCCTCATATTTCCCATAAAATTTCTTTCCAGATCATAGTGCGAGTTTCCCATAAGAATATCCATCACAATCTCGAAGATGAGAGCTCTTTGTTACACAGTAATTTTTCACCTTGTTCACTTCCCATCCATGATCCTAAAGTGCCCTAAGATAATAGTTGTGTAGTGTATCTACCATGGAAAATACATCATGACATCCCGTAAAGATTAACAGAAATACTCCTTGAATATTTTCTGAAGGAGCTCAACTCAAACCCTAAATTTATGGATCATCACTATTTTCCAGTTGTCTGCATGTGCTGATGGCAGGTTGCACATTTTGTACTGGCACTCTTCTGGTGGGAAAAACCACGTTGATCCCTTTTTGGAAATATTTCCTCAAATGGAGGAGAATATCTGTGCACTAGAAGCTTCTAGAATGACGAGATGGATATGGTTCGGTGGAGATACAGTTGAGCTCTCTCATTTAGAGCTCTTGATCTTATCAATAGAGAATTTTCCTTTGAGAAGTGGGCCTTTCTTATTTTATGGATCCCTAACTCCTTCTCCCCACCTATAAATTAAACCCCATCCATCCACAACTAGTTAAAAATCGTTGGTCTTGCCTGATCATAATCCTTTGCATCCCTGTACTATGATAATGCCCAAATTTCCACATGGGAGAAGGATTGCTTGAAGAGCCCTAGTTTGGACTTGGACATCAACAAAAGGATGTCTCCAACATCAAGGCCATGGTTGTATGCTTCCTCTTTTCTACATTAGTAATACATTTGATGTTTTACTTTCCCTTTTTGTTTATATATCTATGCAAGTAGCCTAATCCTCCTTGATCTGTTAGGTAGTTTTTATTTGATGTATGTTAAGTGTCATATCATGTTTCTTTTTATTTCCTTTTGATCTCCTATAGGTATTCGAATTCCACAAGCAACGAGGATCAAACTTGAAGGATTGTGGATTCAAGGCCTTCACCAAAGGATTGGAAGATATCATCAGGAAGAGGTAGGTTCTCCTTCTTCTTCTTCCTTTTTGAATACAAGCTAGGAAAGGGTTCATTAGATAGTCTTGTGCGTTTCTAGACCCACTCCAGGGCTAGAGAGATCTCCTCTATCAACAGAGGGGATTTTATTCACAACAAAATTGGTGACTCTGCTGGGGAGCTATACCCTCTTTATCTCTACTTTTTTTATTTGGTTTTTTTATCAGTTTGACCGATCGGTAAGATCATTGTTTATTTAAGTCTATAGGTACCGATCGGTAAGATCATTGTTTATTTAAGTCTATAGGTTTGCATAGTGCTTGATTTTTTCCTTAGAGTGTCAAGTCTCGTTTGATTGTTGAAATTCTTTTTATTTTTTCTTTTATTTCCCACCCAATGCATTTTATGTCCTCACAGAAGCGGCGATAATGTTGTTTTATATAAAATAGTTGTGTTGATATTCCTTTTAGCACGATCTTTCCTTTCACAGGCATGTTGATCCCTGAGATTGGAAAAAAATAGTGTTTCCCTTTGATTTTCCAATGTGTCTTGGCCTCTAAGGTTTCTTTCTAGTCTGATATGATTAGGTAACACAGTGTTTAGCTTGATTTCCTTGCCTGAGTGATGCATTTGTCTCTTTGAACCTATTTGTGTTTGAGTGAAGTTGGACAATCCTTTAAGGTTTCTAGGTTAGTTATCCTTCACTTGCCACTTGTGTGTGTCTAAGAGCTCTACTACAATCATTCGAAACAATGTTTCATATTACTTTTGGCTTGCATTTGAAAAGTTGTTTTCATTTTCACTAGACCATTATTACACTTTGAAATCACCTTTGATTGATTCTCAAGCATACATCAAAATTTTTTTATTTTTTGTTTTGATTAGAAAAAAGTGAAATTCATTATCATTCAATTATTTTTGAAACAATTTGTTTTCCATTTGAAAAAGAGAAACTGAAATAAATTTTCATTTCATTATTTGTTTGTTTGGTTAAGATTGTACTTGATTAGTTCATTAATTTCATTAGTTTAAATTTAAGCATCCAAAGTGAGAGGAAAAAAAATGTTTAGTGCATATTAGTGAAGAAGAAGTGATTTCGTTTTCAGGAAGATTGCATTTGGGGATAGTGAAATTGAATTCATTTTAGAGTTGCATTTTAGTAATTTTGAGCTAGTTGGGGGGCATCAATGATTGTTGCATTGCTTGCTTGTTGCGTTCTTATTTCACTTTCTCCCTCATTAGTTTAGAGTTCATCGAAATGAAATGAATTCTTTATTTCATTTAGTTTCATTATAGGGATTCGGGTGACATTGTTATTGAGCCAAAAATTGAAGCATAATCAAAGATCAACTTTAAAATTTATTCATTTAACCTTAAGGATCATTTGGAATTAACACAAACATCTAGAGGTATAGGCTAGAGATGTGTTCTGGTATCATTAAGCTTAGAATCTATTTCTAACAATGTGTGTTACATTCCGGGGGTGATATACCATCCCACGTATGGAAGTATATGGGACTATAATCCACGTATGAAAATTATAAGGTGACACTCTCATCGAACGGTTACACATTAGACAACGCTAATGCAGATTGAGATCCCATGTATCGTCGAGTATAATTTGGGAGACCTCACTAGGTTGCAAAACTCCCATAGGTAACCGAGTTGGCCACCTTGTAGACATGATACACTGAACACAACATTCAGGGAGATTGGTTGCTATACATTAAGTCCTTGGTAGTTTATTTTATAATTTATTCTGCCAAGGTGTATATTGAAGTTCATGAATACCTGTTAATCCTTTATGCCTACATTACCCCTTTTTATTTTTCTTATTTTAATTCTAAAATAAACTTCCCACGATAACATCCTACCTATGCAGTGCTCTTGGCCTCATCTTTCTTGGTTAATTATACATATAATTGCTCAAAATTTACTCACATTTATCTTCGTCGATCTTTTTCTAAAGGTCGTCATGGTTGAATCTTTGAATTCGCCTCACTTCTCTTTTGAAGGAACATAAGAGCCTCCTCCTAAGATTCCACAATTTCCAACTAGACCCCTTGAAGCTCAAGTTTTTAAACTTGGAATTTCCATAAGTGTACAATCGATCTTGTCTTGAGCACCACCTGATGAGTGGATTTCATTGTCATATGAGGATCCCAAGTCGAAAAGTCATGAACCTTATGAAAATTTTATGGTATTTCATCCAAATCCTCTCTTCAATCCGCACGTGGTCTTTCTTGAATGACCGTATAGTTCTTTTAACGATCCTAGAGTTCCTCTTGGTGCTTCTCCTGTAGCATCTCGTACTAATGTTTGTCAGTTGTTTCCACAAGACATGGCATCGAATGCCAATGAAATTTCATTCATTAATACTCCTTAGAGTATTCCTCTGGAAACTTCTACATCCCATGTCCTAGAGGTTGAAATTGCATCTATGTTCCCTCTGGAATTTTTTCCGCATGTCTCCACTCCTCATGATGAAGGAAGTGGGATGAGTATTATCTCTAGTCAAGTCACATTTACCTTCGATAAGAGGCTTTCACCCATGGCCTGATCACCTTGGTCCCAACCTCAATCTGCAAATTATCCAATACTTTCTTCCAAATTATCTCCCAATCGTCATAATATCTCACTCTACCTTTCTAGGACTGGCCAATTAAATAAATCTCCAAGCCAATGTCTCGCAGTCTCACTACTTAATTTCTTCTGTCTTATTTACTTATCAATTTCATAGAAATTGATAAGTGAATACTTTAGACGAATCTTATATTGAACCCAAATAGTAAGGCTCCCATATTAAAACCTCGGTCTTTAAACTACGCGCCTGAATCACAATTCGTATGGCCCCCACTTCGCAAATTCAAACATTATACGCACGCTACGATATATCAATGTGTATATTTCGGCCTTCTCCAAAGTCATTGGAAGAATTAAACAACCAACGGCACCGGACATACTTATATTAAAACCCCGCAAACCTTAGTTTAAAAGGTTCCAATTAATATAATTTACAATTGGGCCCCAGCGTTGACGAGCCTTCCACATCCGACGGCTGATTAAAAAACTCAAGAACAGGTCATTCCTCTCTTCTATAAACTATCTCACCTGTATGGATTCTCTCTTTAAAAAGAGCCTTCCACATCCGATAGCTGTTACCACGTCGCCTCACTCCAATTGATCCAACGGATATCGCACGGGCTACTTGCACGAATGCGCAATGGAAGGCGCTTTTGCAATTTTTCTCGGGGACACGTGTCTGTCAATCTGTGGAATCGCTCCCAACTCCTCAAATACCGCTTGCCAGCGATAGGTGGTGCGATGAAACCTACCGTTCAGCTCTAAACCAACGTTACTGTTCCTTCGGTCACGGTTACCTACTCCAGGTTCCACTTATATCGCGCAAGGTTCCGTCAAGCACAGTTCCATTTTGTTGCGCTCAGATTCCACCTATTCAAATTAACGTAGCTCTAATGCGCCTTCGCCCCTCGTTGTACAGTGCTCATCCGATGAACACCAATATCGATTATGCGTGGATTAAATCCATGCCTCTGTTGTGGCATACACTCACGACTCTATCACTCCCCTGTCAACAGTGTCGACAGTATTTACATCGATTCCGCTAACCGTATACAGAGCACCATTAATCCTATCACCGGGTTCTTAGTTATCACAGATTCCGATTATCCTCCATCAGGATGCATGCATACGTTCACACAGAACTTATTCAAGCAAAGCAGATATACATTCACACATAAATTAAATCTACAAGGCACAAATAGACTTAAACATTTCTTATTTACACAGTGAATTGAATTACAACCACTGGCTGGCCAGATCTTCAATCTGATGGCCTTCTTCCCCTATGCAGCTCTCTGCAGGTACAGGCAGGTCTAGGTGCAGGCTCGTGCAGGTCTGTGCAGCGCCTCGACTCTATCACAGAGGTTTATTTTTATACATATTGGAAATCAATTGATTCACTTCCTTGATGACTCTTGGACTCCTAAAGCTAGCCTAACTTCTGAAACTGACTATCTCTTCAGGTGCCCATAAATAATTTGGGCAGCTACAATGTTAACCCTTCAAATTAACTAAAATAACTCAACTATGAATATTTACATGGGGAACCAAAAAATGAGACCCCCCTTTAGGTTTATTTATGTACAAAAAGTGTCTTGGGCCTAATGCCCATGCATCAGACTCCCCACGTTCAAATGATTCATGATCTCCTAATCATGTGCTTTATTTTTATTTGCCTGGATTCCACACCTTGTTCTGCAACTGGCCATCTGTTGCAGCGTCCTTCTTTCGCATTCCTCCTGGCTTCCAAAATTTATGTTGTAGCTTTCCATAGGCTGTACCTTCACATCCTCTGTATGCTTTGCTTGTGCTGCTATTTCCTTGTTTCCTCGCTGCTGCCCTTTTCTGAGGCATCTTCTGCATCAGGGTCCTTATCAATTCAATTTCTCTGTCTAATATTTCGTCTGACTGCTGGACACTTACTTCTATTTTCTGCACTCTTATTTCTTCAGTTCTTACTGTTGCCCTATTCGCCACCCAATCATCCATCCCCTCTCTGCAACAGTAAAAAAATTTCTCCTCTACTGGCAACACTTCAGTTTATTGCTTCAGCACACTCTCCAGAAACACTCCAAGCTGCTGCTCTGGCATTTCACCTTCTTTTCTGAATATCTTCAGCAAACATTCTCGCCATCTCCTTTGGCCAAACAAATCTTCTCCATGCTGCAACTTAGGTTCAGCATCTTCTTTTGCCTTGGAAATCTTCAGCAATTGCCTTCCTTCTTCTTGAGTGACTCCAGCAATCAAATCAAGTTCTCTAGCCACTGTATCTTCATCTTCTGTTAGAGTGAAAATCTGGTTCTGCACTGCTATAGCAGCCCCAACAGTCTGCCATAAAGTATTCTCTTTAATCTTCCCTGGGCTATTCGAACAAGACAATTCTTCCTTGCTATCAATAGCAATAATCTTTTCCTGCATATGAGACATGGTCGTCTCATCTTCATTCAGCTGCTCATCCTCATTCTGCAACAGCTCTTCTTCTTCTAAGACAGCTCTAAGTGATGGATTGTCTTCTGCTTTTCCTATCAACATGACCACTTCATCAATTCCAAAACCCCAAGACCCAATGGTCCCTATTGATGATTCAATCAACAATTATTTTCTATCTTCATCCCATTGTGTCCTCACATTCTGCAACCCCCAATTTTGAAATTGAGTTCTTCTCTCTTGTATGGAATCCTGCTGATTTAGCATACTCTCTAGCAGCTCAATTTCTCCATTCCACGGTCTAATGTCTTCCATAGAATTATCCTTCTCTTTCAATTGACTGCCCCATGCTGTCAACTTATCTCCATCATCAACAGGATCTGCATTCATCAAAAATTTGTTAAAAAAAAGTCTACAAGGCCTCAGAGCCTTTCCTTCTTCTGTTAGTATCTCAGTATGTTGTCCCAACTGTCTCTCCTTCTCAACCAGCACATCAGAATGTGGATTCCAATTCTTCAAACATTTCTTGAGTATGTTAGCTAGTCTCTCTTCTGCACCATCCCCTTCAAGGATGTCCTTCTGCTCTAGTCCATAAAAATGAACTCTCTCATCTTCAATCATCTTTGTCCTTACCATCTGAACACCTTCTCTCTGTGGTTCTGGCATCTCACCACAATCTTCTCTATCTTCTGTTGTCACTATCTCCTCAGTCTTCATCAGAATGGAATCCTGATTTCCCTTCTCTACAAATATTCAAGCTATATGTCCATCATTCTCCACATGGCCATTTAACAAAAGCAGCCTGTCATTATCAGCATTAATGACAAACTCATCATCAACCCCATTGAAACAATCTCTTCTACCAAATAAGGAATTAATGAATCCCTTCTGTTGCAGTAGTTCAATCTGTTCTTCATCTGAAAGATACTCATGATACTTTACTTGGCAACAATCAACTTCATCTGTCACATTTTCATCATGTGAACTGCCTTCATTAACACCTGCATTCAGACACAACTCGTCAGATGCAAAAACACAAGACCTCATGGTCTCAATTGGTGATTTGGTCACCAAATATTTCTGTTGTTCCAAGTCTTCTATATTTTCCAAAGATTCTTCAATGGTCTCTTCTTTAGAGTCCTCAAGTTGTTCAGCCTCCAGCTTCTGGCCAATATCACAAACTAAAGCTCTTCTGCTTCCAATATCTTGGAAAGTAGAATATTTCTCCAACTGTGCATGGGCATCCTCAAAACATGTAGCTGATCCATTTTCTTCCTCGGTGACAACATCAACAGTTTGTTCTTTCTCACCTGTTGTTCCTGAAAACATACAAAATATGTTAGATGTAAGGCTCTTGGACCCCTTGCTCCCACTTGAAGCTTCAGTCTCCAAGTCCTTCTCCAGATACCCAATTACTATGAGTATTTCCTTTTTCTTCCAAGCATTCATCATCTGCTCCTTCTTCCTTTGTAGCCTCTACCAATTTATCTTATTCTTCATGAGCCAGCCAAATCTCTGGCTTTCTTCTATCCATATCTTCAGTTCGTTGAACTCATCCTTGATCTCAGAAAATTCTTTCCAATATTCTTCATCTGTGGGTCTCTTCCTCATGCCATTTTCTTTGGCATCTTCACTCAATCTTCTGCTATGGCTTCTCTCAGAACCTCTGCAATCACTACAATCCCTGCTATGGCTCTCAATAGCCATTTCCTTCTCTATGAGTTTTTCACTCACAAGCTGCACCAAACCTCTGCAACAACAAGCTCTCTTGCTGCAACTTACCTCACCAAGCTTCTCTCCTGAGCTCTGGCTTTTGGCAAGTATTTTTCCCCTCTCTTTGGAACCTTCTAAGCACTCTCTCTGCTCTCTAGGCTTCACTCTGCAACTTTCTCAAGAACACCCCCTTTCTTCTTTCATCCAACCTTAGTTGGGAATTATTTTAGGTTCTTCCACACTCTTTCTTCTTCACTCAGAGTCCCTTGCTGGACACTTCTATCACTGCTCTCAAAGCTTGTGATCTGCGCCTACTGAGATGTCTTCAATTGTTGCACTCTGTATTCTGCAAACAAATCCTTCCAACCAGAGTTCAAATAAGGCTCATCATCTTACCTCTCAAGATCCCTGAATGATCTTGTTCCTTCTCTCCTCACCTGCACTGTATTTCTACCTGCTACAATCTTCAAGACACTTTGTCTTTAAATCTAGATTCTGTTCATTTGGAGACCTTCACTGCATGTCAAATCAAATCTGCAATTTTCTCTATTAAATAGATTCAAACATCAAGTATTTTTTCTGTTTCAGTACATGTGCATTTCCGAAATAAACTTTTCAACAAGCTGACTAAATTCTAGCTCTGATACCACTTGACAGCAAGGCCACCCATGGCCCCGGTTTACCTTGGTCCCAACCTCAATCTGTGTAAATGCATCCAATATTTCTTTCTAAATTATCTCCCCGATCTAGCTTTCATTCTCTGTTCTATTTTCTTGGTTTGGCCAATTAAATAAGTCTCCAAGCCAAGGTCTCGCAATCTCACTACTTAATTTATTCTTTCTTATTTACTTATCAATTTCATAGAAATTGATAAGTGAATACTTTAGACGAATCTTATATTGAACCCAAATAGTAAGGCTCCCATATTAAAACCTCGGTCTTTTGACTACGCGCCTAAATCACAATTCGTATGGCCCCCACTTCACAAATTCAAACATTATACGCACGCTACGATATATCAATGTGTATATTTTGGCCTTCTCCAAAGTCATTGGAAGAATTAAACAACCAACGGCAGTGGACATACTTATATTAAAACCCCACAAACCTTAGTTTAAAAGGTTCCAATTAATATAATTTAGAACTGGGCCCCAGCGCTGACGAGCCTTCCACATCCAACGGCTGTTATCACGTCGCCTCACTCCAATTGATCCAATGGATATCGCTGGGCTACTTGCGTGAGAAATAACGTGCGATGGCGTGTAGTGGAGGCGGTTTTCCAAAGTCGCTCGGGGACATGTGTCACCCTTCCTGTGGAATCGCTCCCGATTCTTAAATACCACTTGTCTGACGAAAGGTGGTGCGATGAAAACCACCAGTTGCTCTAAACCTCTTTCACTATTCCTCCAGTCACGGTTCCGCTTCCTCAACGTGCCAGGTTCTGTTCAACTCTGTCAATGCTCCATTCCGTTGCGCTCAGGTTCCGCGTATTCAAATTAACGTAGTTCTAATGCGCCTTCGCCCCTCGATATACAGTGCTCGTACGATGAACACCAATATCGCTTATGCATGTAATAAAGCCATGCCTTTTTTCATGGCATATACTCACGACTATATCACTCCACTGCCAATAGTGTCGATAATATTTACAATCGATCCCACTAACTGTATACAGAGCACCATTAATCCCATCACCGGGTTCTTAGTTATCACGGGTTTCGATTATCTTCCATCAGGATGCATGCATATGTTCACACAGAACTTATTCAAGCAAAGAAGATATAGATTCACATATAAATTAAATCCACAGGGCACAAATATACTGAAACATTTCTTATTTACACAATGGATTGAATTACAACCACTGGCTGGCCAGATCTTTAATCTGATGGCCTTCCTCCCCTATGCAGCTCTCTACACAGGTCTGTGCAGGTCTAGGTGCAGGCTCCGTGCAGGTCTCTGGACTCTGTCACAGAGGTTTATTTTTATACAATTATCACCAATGAATCGATTCACTTCCTTGATGACTCTTGGACTCCTAAAGCTAGCCTAACTTCTGAAACTGACTATCTCTTCAGGCACCCATAAATCATTCGGGCAGTTACAATGTTAACCATTCAAATTAACTAAAATAACTCAACTATGAATATTTACATGGGGAACCAAAACATGAGACCCCCCTTTAGGTTTATTTATGTACAAAAAGTTTCTTGGGCCTAATGCCCTTGCATCCACTTCCACCCAAGTATACGTTTCTCGTAAAACCTTGTTTCAGAAACTTTGGGGTTACATCAATTTTTCACAATCTCGCTTACCACACCAATGTATCTTTCTCCATATTTCGCCCATTTGTTTCAAATGAGGTCGTTTTTTTCACAACTTGTATCACAACCTATAGTTTTTGTTGTTCAAATGAACGCTTTGGTTAGGATCATCTCGCTTCCTTATCGCTATCCACAATCACTATAGTTCCACCTTTGATGGTGTATAGACCAATCTACTGTTCTAGATTATGCTCAATTTATTGTCAACCAAGGTAGGTAATCTTAGAGGCACGTGTATAATGTTTATAGACCTAAAAGGATCTGTTTGCCTAAGTAAATGTTTATTTTGGTAGGCTCCAACACTCTTTTTACAAGAGATTGGTATGTGGTTCCTCACACAATTTAAACACTCATGAAATTAAATCTGATCTATTGTTCTAAAAAGAGAGTGCTACTAATTGTCTGAGTTTTCAATCCTTTTACAAGGTTTTAGTTCACGAAAACTCTTTCAAAGTAACACACTAAAGCATATTAAAAATCAAATTCATTAAAATAGAGATCACAGAAATGATTTCAAATTCAATACTCAACTAAACCCTCTTACAAGGACAGTTCATTAATTTAGTAATTGAATTCTTCAATTATAACTATGAATCATGAAATGAAAATTGATGAATGAAATCACAAGCACTCTTAATTAAAATCAATGAACTCAGAGCATAAAAATTAAACAAAATACTAAATTAGATCTGAATATTAAATCTAATGAAAATGTAAAGAAAAGTGTATCGACTTCACATGGGGGCCCTTCCACACTTTGAAGGCACACTTGGGAAACTTCAAATGATGAAAATGCTAACTCAAAACACCATAAATGATAAAATTCTGTCTCTGATTAAAATATGGGAATGAGTTACATTAAAACAGAGTTATGAAGCATGTACATAGTCTCAAGTTTTCTCTTACATCCAATAATATCACTAGCATCATTAGCCTATTACATGCTTCCATTCACTTATTTATCATAATTTACAATCAAAAGAGGCTATTTTCGTTCCTTCTAATCCTAAATGATCTCCAAGATAGATCGAATTAGTTTGGAATTCCTAATCATAGGCAAAATATCAAGCTCATTCATTATGACTCAAATTTTTCTGCTAGATTAGCTGGGTTTGACCAGCGTTGACCGGCTATTTAGGAACTTTAAATATGATGCTGGATAGGATTTTCATCATCTGTGTACATTCCAAATCACTTCCTTGTCCTTTATTTTGATCTACCTTATATGCCACATGTCAGAACATAAACCATTTACAGGAAGTTATCACATCCTGTAATTTTCTTGAAAAAATTCAATTTTTAACACAAAAATTCCATAAATCAATTTTAATGTAAAAATAACAATCATAATGCTATATTAATCAATTTCAATAAGCTATAAGGGATTTATGGAAGAAAATGGTGGATAAATGATGGGATTTTAGGAGAAAAATATAGCCATAAAATAATACCAACATTTCCCCCAAACTCAATGATTTAGCATGTCCTCATGCTAACTTGATGTGCTCCCTTTATGTTATGCTTCTGCTTCTGCTTCTGCTTCTTGTAGCAATACATCTAAATTCTTCTGGGCTTGAAACTCATGCTTCATGTTCTTGTATTTTTCTTTGAGAGCCTTTTTCTGTGTGTACCATTTTGTTTCCCATTTGCATATTTCAATTTGATCAGTTTTGAGTTCTTTGACTTTCCTTTTCAATTTCTCATTTTTCTGTTCAATCTTCTTGCTCTGGGCTCTTAACATTTCATTTTCTTTCTTTATGAATTTTTCTAACATATTTTCTTCCATAAGTTCCTCTTTTAACTCTTCGATTTGTTTCTTTAGCTTTCTCTGTTTCTTGTTTGTAGGTACTGGCACTTTTCTTTCTCCCTTGTTACATTCAGTTTCCATTTCTGCATCTTGTTCTGGCTGTGAATTAGCACTGCTTTCAATTTCCATTGGTGTATTTATATCTTTCTCTGGTTGATAATATTGTATTTTGTTTCTTTTTATCCTCCTTGATCTTCTTGTGTAAGTAGTGAAAATTTTGTCTTCTGCAATTTTCTTGGCATCTTCTTGCCTCATTCTCCTTTTTTTCACACTACTACTGGGCTGAGAAACAGTGCTTGATCTAAATTCAGGGGTTTCCTAATTCATTTCATCAACACAACCCATAAATTATGTGCTTCCTTGTTTCTCTTGTTCATCTTCTTTGGTTTTGATTTGATTGGCAATTAAAAATCCTTCCCATGTTATTCCTCTCTTTTGAAATTCAAATTCAATTAAAATTTTGAGCTATCAAATTTCTAGGCTTCCTATTCTATTTGTCATTTTTAGAAAATTGCTTTAACCCTTTTCATTATATCAGTGGAAACAAAAAAATTAACCAGCCTTTTTCAACTTGTTACCTTCTTGTTGCACTCCACCGGAAATGAATTCCTAAGTTTCTACACTAATTTTCAAATTCCCTGAAATGGTCGTAAATTTCAGCTTATTTCAATTTTCTCGTAGAAGTCACACTCGATAACTCCTAACTCCCTGTAATTTTTTTTTTTCAACACCTATTATCTCGGCCTTTCTATTTTAAAACTCAGAGCCCAAATGTTAGCCAAATTTTATGAACTTAGAGTTTCATAAAATGAAAACTCAGCGCCCGACCTTGACTTTGCCTGTTATCATGAGATAAGATTGTTATGATGATGGCGCAGAGAATAGGGTTTTATTATGAAAGACCATAGTCATATTTGTAGAGCCTGAAGACATGTCACAGAGAGTTCAAATCATAGATACAGAGGAATGATAGTGTTTTGCAGAAGACACAATCATGGTAGCATAGTATGCAAATCGTGTTGGTAATGAAATTATGACGGATACACTCATAAGCAGATTTGGGTCGGAAGATCGTTTTTTCTACTTCTGGCAGTCATAATGAATAAAATCGACTGAAGGCAGGAATTTTAACATTTTTTTTTCATTGGCAGATCTTCTCATTGGGTTTCTAATAAGGCCACTACCCGTTGGTACTTTGTTGGCAGAAGCCTATTTGAAACAATGATGAATGTATGAGGGTATGGGTAGGAATGGTTAAAATGGATAATATGGGTAGGAATGGGTAGGAATAGGAATGGGTGTTATGAAAATAGAAGTGTTCGTATAGAAATAGGCAGAGTGGTAATAGATATGAGTGTATAGAAATAGGCAGAGGGATATGGGCATGAAGGTTATAAAACCATTAGGCAATAAGATAGCTTATGGTTTCATTGGTTAGAATGCTTAGAATGGATTGATACAGGTTATGAAATTGATAATAAGCAATCATAATTACTTATTTAGCACTAAAATAATCTAGGAATTTAAATGCTAAAAACAAAAATATTTCAATACATTACACTTGTTGGCTGATAAAATCCTGATTTTTCTTTTTGCAGGTGTAACTGATTTGCTTGTACAAGTGTGACTGATCTGATTGTCTTTGTAACTGATCCTTGTCTTCTAAAACAGGTCCCTTGAAAATGAGTATAAATAGGTCCCTTGAAATCTAAAAAGTCATGTTTGTGAAGCTTCTATTCATCTTTGGTGTTGATGCAGTCTTTTTTAGAATTTTGATAGCCAACCTTTGAAAGTTGCTGAAGTAGCCTTGTGTACCTTTGATGCAGTCTTTGAACAGGTCCCTC
Organism: Pinus albicaulis; assembly: GCA_034641835.2. Classification (NCBI taxonomy): domain Eukaryota; kingdom Viridiplantae; phylum Streptophyta; class Pinopsida; order Pinales; family Pinaceae; genus Pinus; species Pinus albicaulis. Next base: position 1,000,075,900 of record CM076581.1, read on the forward strand.
TACTGTTTGTAGTATTGACATAGCCTTTGAACAAGTCCCTCTATATAATCATGTTGAAACAGGTCCCACTACATATTTTGTTGCTTGAACAGGTCCATTTACTGAATAGAACAAAACAAATCTTATTGAAACATTGAATTACTGAAAAAAATTCCTTGAAAAATTGAGAATGAGGAGATGAGATAGGGAAAAACCATTTTTTCTTCTCCCCCACTAATTATTTGACTTGTCCTCAAGTCATTATTGAAATTATGAAAAACAGGAAATAACTAGAACAATGAATTCTTACCAGCCAAATGATTGGTTTTCCAGTAAGAATTCGAGCTTAGAGTGTGCCAGAGTCTGGTTTTCACATCTAAACCATTATTTTTATTTATTATTTTTTTTTTTTTAATTTTTATGTTTTATTATTTATTATTATTTTATTTTATTTTTATTTTTAAGAAATTGAAATGACTAAGGTAGAGATATCACAGCTGATGGTTGTGCTATCTCAACCTCCTTTTGCTGAGATACAGTTTGAATGAAATCTTCTTTGCTGATGGGCTTATGATAGATCTTCAACCTATGTCCATTGACAATAAAGGTGTTGCCTTCTCCATCAATTGTAGTAAGTTTGACTGATCCATTTTCAAATACTTGAACTATTTCATATGGGCCCATCCAATGTGTTGTGAACTTGGCTTTATGATCTCTGAATTTGGAATCAAAGAGTAAAGCCCAGTCACCTTCTTTAAACTCTTTCTTCTTTATGTGTGAGTCATGTCACTGCTTTCTTTGTTTCTACATTAGGATTGATCTCTCTTCTACCTGCTGCCTCATTTCATCTAATTGGTTCAATTGCATGATTCTCTCTTTTTTTGCTTCATTGAGATCAATGCCTAAATCTGCAGCCATTTTATAAGTATGTATCTGAAATTCAATAGGAAGCATTACCTCTTTTCCATACACCAGCTGAAATGGTGTAAATCCTGTAGTATCTTTCCATGTGATTCTGTAAGCCCAGAGAGCATCCCCGAGCTTTTCCTCCCAGTTCTTTCTGTTCATTGCCACTATTTTAGTGATAATTCCTTGCAAAGTTTTATTTGTAGATTCCACTTGGCCATTGGCCTGTGGATGGTAAGGTGTACTTTTCCTATGCTTGATTTTATATTTTTCTGTGATGTCTTGAACCAGCCTTGAAGTAAACTGAGTACCTTGGTCTATTACTATCTCTCTAGGCACTCCATACCTTACAAAAATTTCTTCAAAAAGGAAATTTACCACTGTTTGTTCAGTTGCCCAGACAAGTGATTTTGCTTCAGCCCATTTAGCCACGTAGTCAGTACATACTAAGATGTACTTTTTACCCTTTGAAGGTGGATTGATAGGTCCTACAAAATCTAGAGCCCATTTTTCAAATGGCTCTAAATGTACTTGAGGCTGAAGTGGCATTTCATCTGAAGCAGTTGGTCTACCCATTCTTTGGCAACTGTCACAACTTCTCACATACTTCTTGGAATTCTTAAAAATTGATGGCCAATAATAGCCAAGACTGAGGATCTTGAATGCTGTCCTTTTAGCTGAAAAATGCCCACCACAAGGTTCATCATGGAAAGATTTTAAAATATCAATTATTTCATCATTTCTTACACATATTTTAATAATCATATCATAACCAGTGTAAAATAAATCTCCATTAACCCATGAATATCTGGCACTTTGCTTGATGAGTCTTTTCTTCTCCTTTGTAGTAAAATATGGAGGTGTCTTTCCCGTGGACAGATAATTAGCTAAATCAACATACCATGGATCCAATATTGATATTGTAAATTAATTTTCATCGAGAAAAGAATATTCAACTGGAATAACCTCACCTGGATTGTGGAGTCTAGAATGAAAATCTCCCACTTGGTTCTCTTTACCTGGTCTATCTAACACTGTAATATTAAATTCTTGTAGAAATAGTAACCATCTGGTGACTCTGCCATTAGTTATTGGTTTTTTCATTAAATAATTAATGGCAGAGTGGTCAGTATGGACAAAAACCTCATAACCAGTTATATAATGTCAGAATTTATTCACAGCATGTATGATTGCAAGCTTTTCTTTTTCAGTAACTGTGTAGTTTAATTCTACAGGTGTCAGATTTTTACTAATAAAATAGATGGCATAATTCAAAGAATCTTCTTTTTGGCCTAATGAGGCACCTACTGCAGTATCAAATGCATCTGCAAAGATGTGAAAGGGTAGGGTCCAATTAGGTCCTTTTAAAACTGGTGTGGTTGATAACTTTTCTTTGAGTGTTTCAATTTTTTTTTGACAATTTTCATTCTAGTTGAAAGGTGCATCTTTTGCAAGAAGCTTAAACAGAGGTAAAGCTATCTTACTAAAATGTTCAATAAACCTTCTATAATAGCTTGCATACCCAAGAAAGCTTCTTACCTCTTTTTGAGTCTTCGGAATTGGCAAATTGACAATGATTTGGATTTTTGATGGATCTACTTTAATGCCTTCTGAAGAAATATAATGACCCAATACTACCCCTTCATTTAGCATCATAAAAAACTTTTCATTACTCAAGGATAAATTGGCTTTAATACATCTCTTCAAAAATTTCTCAATATTTTCTAATGAATGCTCAAATGAATTACCATACACTGAAAAATCATCCATATAAACTTCAACACACTCATGAACTAAATCAGCAAAAATAGCTAATACAGCTCTCTGAAATGTAGCTAGAGAATTACAGAGTCCAAATGGTAAACAATTATAGGCATAAGTGCCCCAGGGACAAGTAAAAGTGGTTTTTTCCTGGTCCTCTAAGGCTATCCTAATCTAGTTATAGCCACTGAAACCATCAAGAAAAGAAAATGATGATTTACTAGCTAATGTATCCAAAACTTGGTCAATAAATGGTAGTGGAAAATAATCTTTGAGGGTCGCTTTGTTCAATTGTCTGTAGTCAACACAAATCCTCCACTTACCATTTTTCTTGGGCACTACTACCAATGGAGATACCCACTGACTGTCAAAGATGGGATAAATAAAATTGACTTTCAGTAGTTTTTGTAATTCATCTCTAACAATATCCTGAAGCATGGGATTCATTATTCTCTGTGGTTGCCTCACTGGTCTTATATTACTATCTGTGTAAATATGGTGAGTGCATGTTTCTGGGTAGATTCCCTGGATATCGGTGTAGTCCCAAGAAAATGCCTTTTGATATTTTCTCAATAATTGAATCAATTTTTCTTCCTGAGATAAGTCTAGGTGTGTGCCAATATTCAATGTTTTTCCTGGACTAATCTCTATGGTGTTACTCTGTGTGTTTGTGATAGATTGAATGGGAAAAATGTTTTCAAATAATGTTTGCAAAGAATGAATGGTACATGTTTCTTGAAAACTTTGTGCTAAAAGTTGATCTGCAACATTGTATTGTTCATTTCTTAATTCTTCAGAAATATCAGGTTGAGAAAGGAACAATTCTACCAAATCATCATTATTATGTTCTTGAAAATCATAGATTTGATTGATGCTGAAAACAGATTGAACTTCTTCTTTATCATTGTATTTGTCATCAAGCCATGAGTTTTTTTCTACTGCTGGTGATTGTGCTGATGGGTAAAGAGTGAGTTGTTTTCTTTCAGTTCCTCGTGAAATAATCATATTACCTGATCTACACCCTATGAATGCATCAACAGTTGTTAACCATCGTCTACCAAGGATGATAGGGTGTCGTCCTAAATTAGATTTTGGCTGAAGGACTAAAAAGTCAACTGGATACTCCCAAGAGTCTTGTGAAACAATTATGTCCTCCAAAATCCCTTCAGGAATAACTTTAGACCTATCAGTTAGTTCTAGGATACTCCCAAGGTCAATCAAAGTGTTTGGAATAGGTATGTTGTTAATAATTGTAGTGACTCTGGGAATACCAGGATCAACATACTTTTCCATTGAAATGGTGTTTGTCATAAGGCCGGCTAGATGTCCAATAACATGAATAGTTTGTGGGTCAAGTCTTTTCTTTGTAGGCTTCTTGAGGCATAGTTCTTTGATTGTTTTAGTATATATCGGAATGTCTTTTATGGCTTGAAGTAGTGGAATTTTTATATATACATTCTTTAGCTCATCTAAAACATCAAATTGAGGTAAAGACATGGGGATTTTTGCTTGGATCAATCTATCCGGAAAAGGTGGTGGATGAATTGGTTGCATTTGTTTATTTTGAATGTCATCATTTTGTTTCTTTTGAATTGGAGTTTCATCTCCATTCTCTTTGTTTTCTTTTTGTTTGTCAGCTACTGGAGGTTCTTTTTGAAGTATCCTACCAGACCTAACTTCAATGTTTTGTAAAGGTAGAATGGGGTAAGATGTTCCCTCATCTACACTGTAGGCTGGTCTATCTGCTCTATTATTTGGATTAGGTACAGGTTGAGCAGGTATTTGAGTAGGTCTAGGAGGCTGGTTAGATGGAAGTTGTAATTGAGATGGATTTATTGGTGGAGGAGCAGGCTATGTTTGTTGAGTGTTTTGAGGTTGTTGGACAACTTGCTGCTAAGGATATTGCTGATATGTTTGAGGATACTGCTGATATGGCTGAAGATATTGTTGGTATGGTTGAGGATATGGTTGGTATGATTGAGGATATTGTTGAAATGGTCTCCATTGTTGCTGTGGGTAAGTTTGTTGTTGCCAAGGCATGGGAACATTCCAAGAATTCTGAACATACATCTGATCTTGTGCATAAAATTGTAAATTTTGATTTGGAAACATACCTGGAGGTGGAGGTCGTGGTTGCCATGGTCTCTTGGCGCCCATGAAATACAAATTCTCCATATCTGCGTTGGGTTCCAAATTACAATTCTGCAAAATCTTGATTTTAGAGCAATGAAAGATATCATGATTTTCAGTGCAAAAGGCACAAACTTGAACATTTTGAACATTTTCTAAAGGGCAATCTTTCAAAGCATGTTTCTTCTGGCACTTTGGACAAAAGACATCCATTAATTGATCTTCTTTTTCCTGTCTTTTCTTTGCTTTTAAAGTGTCAATTTGGTTCCCTAAGGTACTTAATAGGTTTGTTTTGAATTATTCTAATAAATTTCCTATTTCAGCCCTTGTGACACTCGCTGAAGCAGATTTAGTGGATTTAGATGATATGGTTCTTTTCCCGTTCCTAGTTTTGCTCCTAGAATACTTTTCACATAAATCGGCAATCTCATCAAAAGGTAAGGTAGAAATATCACCTTTGCCCATCAAATTAAGATCATCTAAGTATTCTTCTCGGATGCCCTTCAAAAATATTGTTCGGATTAGATCAAGAGACATGGTTCTATGTTTTGATTTTTGTAGATTGTAAACAAATCGTTCCAAATATTCCTCTAAGCTCTCATCCTCTTGTTGATTCATTCTAAAGATATCATCTTTAGAATCTCTTGATCTACAATAAGGTTGGTATTTCTTTAAGAATATTTTTCTCATGCCATCCCAATCAGTTATTGCATGTTCACCAAGTCCCATGAACCACCTAAGTGTTGATGCTTTTAGTGTTGCTGGAAAGAGTCTAAGCCTATGGGCATCATCTGTGTAACCATATGTTCGGCATACTATGTCAAATTCAAACAAGAATGAATCTGGGTCTTCTGAAGCCATGCCATAAAAGTTTGGTAGCATAGATGGAGGTATGTTTTTCATTTTTATTTCCTCATCATTGTTTTCTCCTGGTTCTTGAATAGGAAATTTAAAGGTTGACTCTTCCTCTTCTCTTGGTGGATTTCGATCTTGATCTTGCCTTTGTTTCTATTTAGCTTCTCTTTGTCTTCTTCTTTCCTCTTGCTATCTCTCATATTCTCTAATTTGTTCAGGAGTGGGTCCTCTTGCTGATCTTCCTCCTTCCTCAGTCATTTTGATAGGTTCTTCTGTTGATTTAATGTCTTGTTCAGTGTCACTTGTTTCAAAGAAAGGTTGTTCTGGTGATTTTTCTCCTTCTTGAGATTTTTCAAAATCAGTAGGTTCAAGGATATATTGTTGGGTTGTTTTGCTACTTCCTCTTGTTATAGAGGATTTATGGAGATGTTTCTTCTTTACTTCGTATGCCAATAAAATTTGTCTTTCAATGAGTGTGAGTCTTTGCCCTGATTTTTGTTTGTCCTCTAATTCTTGTACAGTAACTTTCCTAGTTGGAGTTGTGTGTTCAATCCTCTCTAAAGGGTTTTCTCCTAGTGGTGGATTAGTTTTTGGATGGGGGGTTTTTATGAATATACCTTTATCATCTCTAGGTCTAGACATAAGTAACCATGACTTCTAAAATGCAGAGTTAAAACTAAATCTGTATTTTTTTTTCTTTATTTTTTTTGTTTTTTTTGTTTTTAAAAATCCTCTAGTTGCGCCTCCTCGGCAACGGCGCCAAAATGTATAGACCAATCTACTGTTCTAGATTAGGCTCAATTTATTGTTAGCCAAGGTAGGTAATCTTAGAGGCATGTGTCTAATATTTATAGACCTAAAAGGATCTGTTTGCCTAAGTGAATGTTTATTGTGGTAGGCTCTAGCACTCTTTTTACAAGAGATTGATATGTGGTTCCTCACACACTTTAAACACTCATGAAATTAATTCTGGTCTGCTGTTCTAAAAACATAGTGCTACCAATTGTCTGAATTTTCAATCCTTTTACGAGGTTATAGATCACAAAAACTCTTTCAAAGTAACACACTAAAGCCTATTAAAAATTGAATTCATTAAAACAGAGTTCACAAAAATGATTTTGAATTCAATACTCAACTAAACCCTCTTACAAGGACTATTTATTAATTTAGTAATTGAATTCTGCAATTATAACTATGAATCATAAAATAAAAAATGATGAATGAAATCACAAGCACTCTTAATCAAAATCAATGAACTTAAAGCATAAAATTTAAACAAAATACTAAATCAAATCTGAATATTAAATCTAATGAAAATGTAAAGAAAAGTGTACCGACTTCACATGGGGGCCCTTCCACGCTTTGAAGGCACACTTGGGAAACTTCAAATAATGAAAATGCTAACTCAAAACACCATAAATGATGAAATTTTGTCTCTGATTAAAATATGGGAAAGAGTTACATTAAAACAGAGTTCTGAAGCACGTACACAGTCTCAAGTTTTCTCTTACATCCAATAATATTACTAGCATCACTAGCCTATTACATGCTTCCATTCACTTATTTATCAAAAATTACAATAAAAAGAGGCTATTTTCGTTCCTTCTAATCCTAACTGATCTCCAAAACAGATCGAATTAGTTTGGAATTCCTAATCATAGGCAAAATATCAAGCTCATTCATTATGACTCAGATTTTTCTGCTAGATTGGTTGGGTTTGACCAGCGTTGACCGGATATTAGGAACTTCAAATCTGATGTTGGATAGATTTTTCATCATCTGCATATGTTCCAGATCACATCCTTGTCCTTCATTTTGATCTACCTACTATGCCACGTGTCAGATCATAAACCATTTACAGGAAGTTATTACATCTTGTAATTTTCTTGAAAATTTTCAATTTTTAACACAAAAATTCCATAAATTAATTTTAATGTAAAAATAACAATCATAATGCTATATTAATCATTTCAATAAACTATAAGGGATTTATGGAAGAAAATAATGGAAAATGATGGGATTTTAGGAGAAAAATATAGCCATAAAATAATACCAACAAGTGGACAATCTATGATTTTGTCTCTGCATGGGGGAATCCCATCATATATATATATGTACCTCCCTTTCCGAGTGGGGGAATCTAAACTCTGGAATTATATCAAGGGCAGGACAACCTATTTCTAGTCTTAGTGGAACTTTTCTTTCATAGCCAACAAGTGTTGTCGTAGGAACCTCTCTATTGCTTGGTCACTCTACTTCGGCTCAACTTGTTTATCAACAACCCCATGTCTAGTATCCTTCCGTTGGACAACCCCATGTTCAACAACCGAACTTACAATATCAATATGTTCAACAACCGAATGTACAATATCAGTATGTTAAGAAACCAAACATATCTCAACAATATGTCTAGTAGCCCCAAAATCCATTGGGTGTAGTTGCGACTAATCTTGAGTTTGGTCCTTAAATCAAAACTAGTCCAAACCCTCTAGGTCAAACTATAACTTACCCTCATGTCCCTGGTGTCCAATACTAGAAAATACCTCAAGATCAATTCCAACAACCCTAGGAGGGAGCTTACATCTAGCAGGGTCCCTATCAATAGCCCTAGCAAGGTGCTTATGTTTAGCAAGGGCCTTATAAACATCCCCAACAAGGACCATACGTTCAAAAAAACTGCAAAAACATACCTATTAGCGACCCCAGCCACAACAAGGTCCCTACCAATAGTATATACCTTATCAACAGAAGTGGGGACATTTTGGGAAGTATGGTCAGAATCAACCCCAATGGGAGCATAACCCATACCAGCAAGGTTGGAACCCATAGATGGGTAACTTCCAAATACCTTTCAATCCTCATCACCCTCTGTTTCCATTCCTGGTTATGTTGGAACTTCCATATGTGTCTAAATTGACGAATGATCCCATCCAACAAATGTGGCATTGGCCTCTAGTTCCAGCTAAAATTCCTTTAGATTGTTTAAAGTTTGAAGGAAAATCTGGGGAATACCCCCAAGCTCATGTCATAACATACCATTTATGGTGCTCTTCCAACTCTTGGGTTGACGATTCGATTCGTCTGTGTCTTTACCAACACTCTTTGATAGGTGTTGTTCCCAAGTGGTACATTCAACTTCCTCATGGTGTCTACTACGATTTCAATACCTTGGCCATGGCCTTCCTCACCCATTTCCAGTTACATGTATTGTATGAGACTGACACCCATATATTGACATCTTTGAAGAAGTCATCTTCTACTCACATTTTGGATCATATTCATGAATCAAGGCACATACACTGCCTTATTAAATTCGAGATCCCTGATCAATTGTTCAGTGAGTGGTTCAAAAAAAATTGTTTCTAAAATCGCCAAATATCTCTTTATGTGTGGTTGTGTGTCAGAAGAGAAAGTCATCGCCCATGATCAATATCTATATTTGGTCTATTCCCAATCTGGAACCTTATATGAGCTTTTACCTGATGCATCGTGGCCTTCAACTAACTCAACATCATCCAAATCTCCTGATATGCCTCCTGTTGATGGCATCATTGGGACAATGGCCCATACTTATAGTGTACACTGAAGGCTTCTTTGAAGTCCAAGTCTACTCCTACCACTTCTCCCTCTTCTCCTTCGAACAATTCAAATAATATTGGTAAAACATTTGAGTTTAATGTTGTTCAATCTACCGTAGTCGACAAGTCCTCAAAACCTAAAAAAATAGGAAAGGTAAGACGAAATATGACAACCCCAAACAATATTCCTCTTAGTCATTTGATAACAAAACTTCCAAGGGTAGTCCCAAGTATCCTTGCTTGATATGTGATGATGATCATTACACCAAGGAATGTCCTTGGCGTGCCAACGTTTCCCGTCTTCTGAAGGGAACATCTGGGACCCCGACTATATTGAAAGAACCATTTCCTTCTCAGCAGATAAAAAATGATAGCTCAAACCCATTTTTCTGTATCCAAAAGCTCCTAAGTATTTATGGATGGTACAAAATCCATTTCTGTTGCCACCCGATAGAAAGAATACCCGATTCCTTCAAAAGCTCCCGTGAAAAATGATGTTTTAGATGTTCCTTCCTCTTCCACTCCTCCTAGTTATGGTCCTCTCCATATTGAGGGACCTAATAGTGATTCCATTGTCTGACCACCTCCTAAGGGCGTTCTTCTAAAATTGTCTTATAATTCGAACACGCGAGCTGCCCAGCATTATAACATTGTAGAGAATCTAGCTCAGGCACCTTCAAGGATTTCAACCTTGGAATTCCTTCACTTGTGCCCATCACAAAAAAGGAACTATTATCTGATATCGGAGGGATTGATCCAACTGATTCAAATATTATTACTCTCAACCTCGGGAATCATGTTCCTTGGCTCCCTTCATAGGTGGATTTCCTTATTGGATTCATTTTGATGGGTAAACCAATTCATTAGATTGTTGTTGATGAAGGTGCTTCCACATGCATCATGTATATTTCACACTGGAAAGCCATCGAATCTCCTTTATTAAGTCAGTCCCCTAATACCCTGGAAGCTTTCCATGACAGGGGCCCTCGACCATATGGTCTTCTCAAATCCTTGCCAATTCAGTTGAAGGGTAAAAAACTGAACTTGGAAGTAGAGGTGCTAGAGGCCAACCTCAATTACGACCTTCTGCTTGGACATAGTTGGACTCATTCCATGATTTGTGTGGTCTCTACCCTTTTGCACTTTTTATGCCTTCCTCATCAGTGGAATATTGTCACTGCTGAGTCTTCAACTGGAAACATCACGTACGTTGGGAATACCTATACTCCTTATGAGAGCATTGGGTCGGGTATTTTTAAGGACTCATCCCTAATGGGAGTGTTTCCACCTCCGCCTCCTAATGTAGGCTCTCTTAACATGATATCCTCTTGTCAAGATCCATATATTATTCCTAGTCCCGACTAGCTTCACAGTTTTGGTGATGTTATGCCCCTCAGCCCTACAGAAAAAATGTATTAAATCATTATTCTCGCTTCTAGGGTTTCTTCTGAATCTAATGATAACCTGTTTTCATATTTGGATATGTATTTCGTGTCTCCCTAGTTTGGTTCCTGGGATTCAGTTGATCCCTTGAATGATATATTTCCCAGTAACGAGAGTATCATGGACGTTATGTATCTCAAATAAACCCCTTGGGATGATGGTCATCATCATTCCTCATTTCTCCCAAGCATGGGTGAAATCTCTACTTGTTTGGAAATCCATATTTCATCTGAATTGACTGGCCCACTTCTGCATCCTATTCTGGTTCATGAAGTGTTGTTCGAAGGAAACCTGGGTAACATTTCTGCAACCATTCCGATTGTCATCTCTTTCAAACCAAGGATCATCGCGCATATACATTTTGTGGCTTCTTTTTCTCTTGATGAGATCTGAATTTACACTATTTTTTTCAAAAATAATTCCTCACCCACTCCCTTCGATCCCTTTCTTACCGTTTTTTTCATTTTCCCACGGGGGCATTATTTCAATGCTTCATAACCGTCACTCAGGTAGGGGGCATGGTAAATCCATTGTTGCTATGAAATATATTACAAAATTGGTTGAGGTGATGTCTACGTGCAATATCAACAGTAAAACTGTGGGCTTATTTATGTTAATCATGAGGTAAATCAGTCATTTGAATCCCATAGTGGAATCCATCTAAGAAGTATTATGCTTCATTAGTTTGCTTTTAGATTTTTTGGTGTGATTTTTTTCTTTGTAGACATGTATCCTCTGCTTACCTTGTGTTCCACTTGGTTACAAATGTCATTGAACCATTATGTCAATTTTTCTGATGGTGCTTTTCATAGCACACATAACTTATATTCCACAACATGGGCACTTTTTTCCCCTACTAGCGGGTTGGTTAATATACAAGGTATTTGTCTGGGTCAAACAACTAATAATATTTTCGAATATAGTGTAGTCATCAAACTATTATCAGGTGCAATTTCTCCTGGTATTAGAGATTTGGTTGTCAAGCTAGACTCACAACTCGTTGTGTTAAAATTAAATAGAAATTATTTAGTAAGAAACCTTCAGATTTTGTGCATGTATTTATGTGTTTGATTACTGGAAAGAAATTTTGGTTATATGAAATATCAACATGTTCCACAAAATTTTAATACATTAACAGATACATTGGAAAACTATGTATTAAATAGACATTTGCATCGTATGTAAAAAAACAAAACACATCATCATGATATAAGAACACTTTGTAATAGTATAAAATTGCATATGTGTGTGTGTGTGTATATCGAGTTTGTAAAATTTTGTTACATCAAAAATATCAAAAAATATGTTTTCTATGACACAATGGCTCTACAAGCCCACATTAGTGAAAAAAATAAACAAAAGGTAGCTATCCGCCCACGTGGTGCTCATGGTAGCAAGTGACTACTTGGATAACTCAAAACAGTAGCCGACGAAGTCTTCCCGAGACTCGTATGGTGTGCCTCTGAAGGTGCAGTGGTATGTCATAAAAGGTTGCGTATTCTGGAATGCCTCTGGTCAGGTCCTCCAAGTTATGCTCAATCTATGTGATCGAGTCTGCTCCTTCCTTATAAGGAGCATCCTCGATATGGAGCACTACACTCCTCGCAATCAGGGGCATGCCTGCTAGTTTCTCAGATCCAACATCTGCAAAATAATCATAATTTAAAATCTCAGAACACATAAAAAAAAACATTAAAAAGTAAAAAATTCCAAAAATAAGATTTTTACTTACATCACATCACTGTGTGCCTTGGAAATCCATGGTAGCATATGCGTAGTCATCTACTATGATCAAGTGATGACCTATCCAACTAAAAAATGTTGTAGGGAAATGCATCTGTTGGAAACCTCTCTGGTGAGGCATCAGGTCGCACCATCTGAGTAGCCTCAGGTCACTCAGGGCCAGATCATGTATCTCAATACATTGGTACTAAAAAAATGGCACTTACTCTGAGAAGAAAGTGACCAAAACGGACCCATACCTAATTTTTTTCAACCGTCCCATTTTTAACTTTGTAAGTTGGCTCTTCATGGTAGCGAACAGTCCCTCACACTAGTTGAACATGGTGGGAGAAAGATAATATATGGTGTACTGGAACTGAGACTTTGTTTACTCATGCAATTCTTGGGCCCCAGCTACATGAGCCATAGTGTGCAAAATCATCCTCAAAGGCAGATTGGTGATATTTTTGATATCCACCTTTCCACTTGAAGTATTTCTTGCACGAGGAAATTGTCTCCCAATGAGCATACTTATGCTCTCCACTCCAGTACGAGCTCAAGAGAGTTGGATTCTATCCCCTCTCCTAGATATCATGGCTATGAAATACATGTCCAATACATCCATTTTAAGCTCTTGGTCCCCAATGATGAAAATTTGATGGTCGACATCCCATAGTCCACTAAGATAGTCTAATAGCTCAAGTTGAGCTCCGAGTCCTAAGGTTTGAAATAACTTGAGAAAACCACAATTTCTCAAGGCATTGATGCAACGTGGATCTTGGAGAGCTTCATGATCTTCTATCTTGTGGCCTTGTTATTTCCATTCAATAACCATTTTCGTTGAAAAAACCTACAAAACATCCATAAATGATATTTTAGGAGTTTTGAAATGATAAAAATTGGAAATAAATCATTGAGAATGGAGAAATTTCATGTTTTAAATTATTCTCTACGATCAACACGTCAGTCATAATTAAACCCGCATTGACAATGTGATGGCCTAACAGGCTATGTGTGATTGATGAAAGTATGTAGGTCAAACCTGCGCTGATTGCCCATGACATAAAGTTTCGAATATCCTCTTAAACCATGAAATTTCCTAAATAATTGACTTGAAAATGGAATGAAAATGCTAAGAAGAGACATATCTCTTACCTGCAACTGATCAATTGTAAAATGGTGTACTGGATCGGCCACACTGCTTGTTTGAAGATCAGAGGAAAATGGGGTAAAATGTGCTCCTCCAATTTACCTAAAGTGAAATTGTAAAAATGTTTTATTTTTTGTGTATTTATAGAGTTTTGAAGATATTTTTGCCAATATCTTATTATTTTTCTCGATCTCAATGATGTGTGGTTCTCTTTGTGTAACAACAAGATCTTTTTATGGTGACAGCAGTCATTTTTTTACTGATGTAATGATTTTTATTTATCTATTTTTCAAACTCGTTAAAAATAAATGAAAAAGGAACCCCTTGGAGTCATCTTAAACTCTTTTCAGAATTTATAAAAATGACAATATCGCCGAGTACTTGTCATTTCAAAATCGTTAAATTAAATGGATTGATGTGGTCTTAGTATACGTTTACCCCTATTTTGAGCCGAGATTGACCATTTACAAAAAGGGAATAACTTGATTGAATATGGTCAAGAGTATCTCTCGTATATTGTTTTCTACCTTTTCGGATTCATTGGACGGTTTACGAAAAGGGACCTAATGGATTTTTATTTTCTGTTTATTTTTCAAACTCCTTAAACATGAAAAAGACATGGAGTTACTCTTTTGCCAGACTCGTAAAACTTAAACGATGAAAGACTTGTCCCACGATGAGATCGAGTTACTCCTTCCCAGGACTCGTTAAACTTACTAGGATGGATTAATTTGAAGAGTTAACTTATAAAATAAGCATATGAAATCCTCTTCACGCTTGTTATAAAAAATAAAGAGGCCTGGTACTCATTAGCAGTAACGGGGGGAAATTGAAATTGGAACTTCCTATGTGTTTTTTAGGAAACATCTGTGTCTTGACCATGATAGTCATCTGAATTTCACGTCATGGTTGGGATATCCATCATTCTTCACTCGCCTTCCTAGGTTTGGGAAATCCATTTTCCTCTTGTCTAATCACCATTTTTTCATCATGACCTCTGATCCCAATTTTTAGTCAAATACTGCCACACTTCAGAGTTGTGTCGTTGATATTTTCAAGAGAAGTCCTTTGTACAAGTGAAACATCCTCTCCTTATTTGACCTTCTCCACAATAGTTTTGAATCACTCCTATCATATTGAGATATCCTTTGTTTCGTTTTGATCATGTGGGAAGCATTATAGACCTCCTTAAATGAATCACTTCCTGTTTACTTCAGCTCATTATCCAGGAAGATGATTTAGAAACTCTTTTTCAGTACCTTGGAGCTTGCATGCCTCAATGTAAATTTCTTTGTGTTCGATGGCAGGTTCACATCATTGCCCTTTGATCGAATTATTCTGCAAGTGTTTGACTTCAACCCATTCATTAAAACTTATAGTTTGTGTTGTTGTAACTTGAGGGCCATCGTCATTATTGGTGGTTTCTCTCATGCTTGTTAAAGGTTTCCATCATTGACCGATAATTAGGTGGTTTCTACCATGTTCGTCATCAACACATCTATTCACATGATTCAATTTGTACATTGGGTAGATCAAGATAGAGACAAAGACCCTGGATCACATCTATTATTATCCAGGTTTCGTGGAGTTATTGAGTATTCATGATTGTAAACATGATCCTTTCTGTATGGATGGATTTGACAATACTGTGGATCCATTTCCATGAAGACAGATGGTTGCGACCATGATATGGGTTCATGTGTTATTTTATGCCTATTAAGAGATATGTTATTATGTATGTTTATATCATAGATGTCACATATTTATTTTGTTTTATTTGGTAGGTATCTTGGCGGTATTCTGAGTCCTTTCCTTATTTCGTAAAGCATTTCACCCATTACTCCATGTTCTGCCTTCATGCTTTAGGGGGAATCTGTAAAACAATAATTTGGCACCCTATTCACTTCCTATCGCTGATCCTGAAGTTACATGAGATGACAGTTGTATAGTATATCCACCATGGAAAATACATCATGACATCCTGTAAATATTAACATAAAGTTGCCTTGAATATTTTCAGAAGGAGCTCAACTCAAACCCTAAATTTCTGCATTGGCGCTCTTTTCTAGTTGTCTTCCCGTGCTGATGGCAGGTTACATATTTTTTTGTAGCATTTTCCATGCTTTTCTAGTGGGAAAAACTACGTTAATCCCTTTCTGGCAGTGTTTCCTCAAATGGAGGAGAAGCTTCGTGCACTAGAGGCTTCCCGGGAATGACTAGCTCGATATGGTTAAGTGGAGATATGGTTGAGATCTCTCATTTGGAGCTCTTGATATTATCAATAGGGAATTTTCCCTTGAGAAGTGGGCCTTCCTCCTTTTATGGATCCCTAAATCCTTCTCCATGCCTATAAATTAATCCCCATCCTTCCACTACTAGTTAGACATGGTTGGTCTTGCCTGATCATAATCATTTGCATCCCTATACTATGATAATGCCCAAATGTCCACTTTGGAGAAGAATTGTTTGAAGAGCCTCGGCTTGGACTTGGAAATCACCAAAGGGAGGTCTCGAAGATCAAGGAAATTGTTGTATGTTTCCTCTTTTCTACATTAATAATACATATGATGTTTTACTTTGCATATTTGTCTAGATATCTATGCAAGTAGCTTAATGCTCCTTGATCTGTTAAGTAGTTTGTATTTGATGTATGTTGTGTGTCCTATCATGTTTCTTGTTGTTGCCTTTTGATCTCCTACTGGAATTCGAACACCATAAACAGCGAGGATCGAGGCTGGAGGATTGTGGATTTCAGGCCTTCAACAAAGGATTGGATGATAGCATCAAGAAGAGGTAGGTTCTCCTTCGTCTTCTTCCTTTTTGAATACAACCCAGGAAAGGGTTAATTAGATAGTCTCGTTTGTTGCTAGACACACTCTAGGGCTAGAGAGATCACCTATGTCCCCATAGGGGATAGTATTCACAACAAAATTGGCAACTCCACTGGGGAGCTATAACCTCTTTGTCTCTCCTTTTCCGATTTTTTTTTTTTTTTATCAGTTTCACCAATCGTTAAGATCAGAGTCTGCTTAAGTCTCTATAAGTCTACATAGTGCTTGATTTTTTCCTTAGAGTGTCAAGTCTAGTTTTATTATTGAAATTCATTTTATTTTTTCTTTTATTTCTCGTCCAATGCATTTTTCCTTTCACATCCACGTTGATCCCAAAGATTAGAAATAATTAGGTTTCCCTTTCATTTTCCAGTGTGTCTTGGCCTCTAAGGTGTCTTTCTAGTCTGATATGATTAGGTACCACTATGTCTAGCTTGATTGCATTTATTGAGTGATGAATTTGTCTCTTTGACCCTATTTGTGTTTGAGTGAAGTCGGACGATCCTTTAAGGTTTCTAGGCTAGTTATCCTTCACTTGTCACTAGTGTGTGTCTGAGAGCTCTATTACAATCATTTGAAACACTATTTTATATTACTTTTGGCTTGCATTTGAAAAGATTTTTTCATTTGGACTGGACCATTATTTCACTTTGAATCACCTTTGATTGATTTTCAAGCATAGATCATGATTTT
The DNA here is from genome assembly GCA_034641835.2 of Pinus albicaulis. NCBI lineage: Eukaryota > Viridiplantae > Streptophyta > Pinopsida > Pinales > Pinaceae > Pinus > Pinus albicaulis. Next base: position 1,000,092,948 of record CM076581.1, read on the forward strand.
TTGATTTCCAAGCTTGACGGTGTATGTTTTTTTTTCCTTCATTTTGAAAAGAAAAAGTGATAGTCATTATCATTCAATTATTTTTTTAAACATTATAAACACTTAACAAATCTCTAAATCATTAGTAATCATTCATAAATAGATAAAATAAATTTACGCAATCATGCATCAATAACATATAATGTGATCTTAATAGAATATAAACATAAACCAATATAGACGCATAACAGAGAGAGCTTCGTCAAAACTGTCCTTCTATTGTCTTTCAGATTTGTCAATACATCAATTGTCTTTCAAAAAACCTTGTAAAACTATTATAATCCCTTCCATGAACACAACCAGGACTAGGTATCCACACACATAGCCAGTAGGAGCCTTGTAACCCAACCCAAAACCCTTACAGACGCATAAACTATCAGAAGACCAATATCATGAAATTAGTTAGAACTACTTAACTTAGACATACTTCTATCTATTTAAAATACATCTAGCACGTAGATACTATGGTCTGAAACCATGATTTGAGGCCCACAATTTACATTTAAGCTTAATTACATCAAAAATTGAGGAAAAAATCCCCTTGACTTCATTTTCACAACGCGCACATACAAAAATACAAACAATGTCTTTGGAACTTGTGCCTCAGGGGACCCCATTCCAATAGGCCCCCAACACAAACATGTGATTCGTCTCGAGTCACTGAGGTTTTGTTTCCTTAGTATTAGCCTAAAGAATCTTGACAGAAGTCCAGAGAGGGAGCACTAACTCACAGCTCTTTCTTGCTGCACTCTGCGCTTGCTGAACCATCTTATCTGTAGTAGGTCCCTCAGCTGCCATCTCTACGCTCTGCTCAGTCTATTGGATGATATTCAGAGTGTTTTCCAGCATCTAGGATAATTGTAGTGCTTCCTCCACCCATGGTTGCATGCGATCCTTCAAGACTTGTTCTTTCCAGCACAAGTATATAATTTCGGTTTGAATTTTGCGGCATTCCTGCAGATGAGCAAGTCACTGGGTAAGGACTAATGTGGGTGCAATTGTTCGGATCTCCTCAAATTGTTGCTCCTTTTCATTAAGTGTGTTGTACAAATATTGCACGATTGGATCATTCTAGATAGAGGCCCAAATGTCCATGGCCTTGTTCAATGACTTGTTACACTGGGTGACTACGGCAACAATGTTGTCCTGTGCCTGTTTTAATTCTACTGCTCTCTTCGTGTGAACCTCTGGCGGTGTCTCTGGCTGTAACTTGGTTTAGAGGTCCATGATTTTCTACTCATATTTTGTTTGAATGGTATGAACTTCTGTGTGCGCAAATTTTACAACAATAACCAATCCATCCAAATTCTCTATGGGCGCGGTTGTGGCCGAGATAGCTAGAATATCTCGGCACACTTGATTAATCTTGGATTTGCTGGGCCTCTACTTCTTTGCATGCTTCTTCAGCTTTTCGTTGTTGTTGATGTGCTTGTGCAACTTGCTTATGTGCATATTTGGTCTGTGTTTGCATGGTTTCTTCTCAGTACTGAAGTTCATCGGCAATAATTGAGTGCAAAAAATGTAGTTTACCTGAAGGTAACACGAAAATGTTAACATGAATATCACCTGTACCAGTAATTTGAGTACATTTATTTGCGTCCATTTGGATTGCTGGTAGTGGGATGTGAACAAATTTCCCCTCCTCGAATGCTGGCAAGGCTTCATCTAATGGTTGTGTGTTGGTCACAACTGCACTAGTCCGACTCGCCTGAATCACTCTCTCTTGTATCTAGCTTGCCTGAACTTTTCATTCATGCAACCTGACTTGGAAAATATCCAGAGCGAATTTATATTGGACCTCCATGTCCATCCATTCGTATTTTTTTGCAGAGGTAACTATGTTTGTGATCTCAGTGAGATCATCCTCTATTAGTGTGAGGACATCCTATCTTATTTTCTTGGATCCCTTCTGTTTCTTGCATGAACCACCCATGGCTTGAGCGCCATACTTAGTGCCTTTAGATATTTCTACCTCTCATGTATCCTTAGTAGGAGAGCCATTTTTCTCAAGCACTGTCATGGTTTCAATGGTTTCTCCGGTCGTAGTGGGCATTAGTTCCTTCACTACAGGTTTCTATGTAACTGTTGTTGTCATTATTTCTGGAGGCTTTTCAATAGCTGTCTCCTTGGATTTTCTTGCTGGAGTGCATCACTGTGTAGGTGGGGTCAACCAAGCTAGTGGCTAGTCTACAGTGACTCTCAGTAGATCGTCCTCAGTGACCAAATAAGGTAGATCATACCACACGCCTTCTACAACGCCCTTTGCACAGATATGAATATTATGAAACGTATCCTTAAAGTTGGCTATCATCTTGTATTGATCGTACAGGGTGGATGACAACTGAGGCTTGGATTTCACTGCTTTTTTTAAGGTCACCTTGTAAAATACCCAAAATATCTTATTCTCTTTCACATGCACTGGGTCAGATGAATTCCACAAGGTGGCATAACACGCGACTTCACACATCTTCTATTCGAGCTCAGGGAACTGGGTGTCCTCAGGGGTTCTTTAGCCAATAAGCGCAATTAGCAGAAAGAGCCAAGTGTATTGGAAGGGCTTCCCTCCTCCTGTTCCTCGTGCACATTCTAAAGAATTTATTTACATAAGTACCTACACTAGTTGTATATAACTCCCTTATCGCATCTTCTAGGCTATGCAATCACATGCACAGGCACCTCCTTGGGCCTGAACTTGCGCATCATCTTGCAGGCCAAGATGAGTGTGCCAAAACAAATAACAGGTCCATTGATCTCTTCTACTACGAACCCCCGGGATTTGCGAGTGACAGCATATTTTCTCTAGATCTGATTCGCCGCCGCTTTCTCCTACGCTTTGCCTCCAAAGTCTGCCATAGGATCAACCCCCTTATTAGGAAATCCTATTATTTTGTGAATAAAGTATGCATCTATCGATAGGATGTGCTCTCCCATCTAGAGTGCACCATCATGGACTAGCACTAGAAGCTTCCTGACGCAGATATTTTTGGGTGCAGGAATTGCACTTAAGCAAACTCCTCAACACTTAATTGTCAACCCGAGGGATTCGTAAACTTAGAGACGAAGCACATGTAATGCTAGAGATGGTATGAATTTTCCTGATAGAAATTCCTACTTTCTTAAAGAAAATACTGTAGAATCGAAAGATTAAAAGATAACTGAATCACCAAAGTAATCTAGTGTTGGAACAAGAAAGAATGCATTTGCAAAGGAATCAAAATAAAAAGGCAATCACTCCAACTAATCAATTTTTAATTATTGAGTATGTGTTATGTTTTTCTTTAGCAGAGAAACTTTAGCAGTCTCATTAGATGGGCCCTTCAAACCTGCTTATGTAGATATTTCCTTCTTGCATTAATATGTCCTACACTATCGCAGTCTGCTTGCACTAGTGCAGGAACATAGATTTATGCAGAGGGTTTAAATGGTGTCTTTACTAAAAGTGTTTTACTTCATGCAAGAGCTCGAACTGTTCAAGGTTTAGAGCATTCAGATCTTATGGCAAGAAACTGGTTCTTGTACCTGATCAGAGCTTCTTTCACTTAATATTTAATCCTTAAAATGAGTGTTCAATTATTGCAAGTGCTAGCTTTTTATCAAATAAAATCGCACACATAAAATTTAATGTATCTGATTTTAAAAAAATGTAGAAGTAAAGAAACAACCATTTATCCTGTCATAATAATTTAAAGAAATAAAGAAAGTTGCGGAAAGTAAATTAAGAAATCTTGCTGAAGAAAACTTGCTGCATCACACCAACATGCACTTGTGCAAGTTCATCTCTCCTGCTTGTACCAGGTGGGAAATCCAATCAAGAACAGAGTGTTTGCTGGACTCTTTGATTATTTATACTAATTTCAAGAAAATCTATCACAAGAACTACAATAAAAATATCAAATTGCAAGGATGGTGTGTGCTTGCACTGATCTGCTTACATTGCCTAAACTGTGCTACTTTGCTTGCACTTCTCTACTTGCACTAATGTATATTACAGCGCGATTGCACTGGTGCAAGCATAAAATCTACAAGAATTATAGACAAAAGAGTATGGTACATACATGTTACCTTGTCCCAAATGAATTCATTGTTTTGTTTCTACCCAAAGTCTTATAATGAAAATAAAATTTTGTTGAAAAGGTGCAATCTCAAAATAACTACCACAAGTTCATGCACCTACTATAGAAATCTTGTACCTTGATTATGCAGTGCATATTTAGAGGCAACCACCACCAATACACATTGTTTCCAACCAGCATCTTGTGAGCAGTCATCATTGAGTAATTCATCACTATGAAAGTCAAAATGAGTTATGATACCAATTAGCAACCTCTTTATTGAACACTCTAAATTCTTTTGTCATTCGTATTCACTAAATTTCCTCTTAATATAGAACAAATAATAACCTTTACTAAGGGTACCACATCCTTAAATATTCTTTATTTTTTAAAGATATAACTCAAAGCATCATGTTCAAATTGTCTTTAAAACCATTGTCCAAGAAAAAAATATAAGTTCAGGGGAAGAGAAATATAGCCAAGAAAATCATAGTATGCAATTAACTTTAATACCACAGACATAGCCCTGCTACCCGCAAGTGTCCATAACATCGGCAGGGGTGTCTTTTGACCCATCGAAATGTCTGTGTCCCACTTACTAGACATGGATTCAGAGTTATCTTATTTTAATTTTAGATGAAGGCCAATGTTCTGGCTTGGTAACCAACTAATGGCAGTACCACTCATTAGAAGTAACATGGATGAACATGTCAGCTCATGATGAGACCTCCTGTCTTCCAACTTTTTGGTTGAAAGCCATTACTCTGGCTCGGTGACTGTTAGTCACCTATAAAATTTGTTATATCAAATGGTGGCTAAATCATTTTTAAAGCCTTCAAGAAACAAGTTTTATTGTAAAAAATTGTTATCTTTTGAAGCCTTATGAAGACATCATGCCCTCTGTTTAACCTTCACAGCTGTTTCCCTTTCAAAATGATGAAAACTTGCTATTTTCATAAAGAAAGACTGTTGTAAAAATCCCATTTTTCCCCTCCTATTCACTTCAAATTAACCTTCATTTTTACCCCTTTATTCCCCATGGTTTTCCTCTATTTTCCCTTATTTCCCTTCTTCCTTTCATAAAACCCCTTTTACAAGGTTTAAAACTCATTTTTTAACTTTGCCGAAACCCCCAAATCCATCAAAAAACCTTGAAAAATTCGTGAAAAATAAGTTTTTTAATTACAGGCTTAAGCCCCTTTGGGCTAAGTCCTAAACCACTTTCCCACATATGCTCTGGCGGTAGAACCAAGTGCTAAACCATTTTGGCGCTTATCGCATCGTGTTAGTGTCAGTATAGTCATACTACCATCAGTGATCAAAATTGCTCTTTTGCATTTGTATATTAGGAGTCCCATACCAATAAATTTCACCATTTCGCTAGGTCATGGATTCATTGATGGTAGTAATTTTTCATCAGTTTTTCCTCATGTGAAACTTGTTTATTATCATTTCTATGGTCTTTATTCATGAGTCACTTTCACTCTCAAATCATGTCATTAGGTCATAGGATGGGTCTCATTAGGTTCTAGGATCTCGCCATGGTCAAACTAATGAGTCAAGTGTCAATAAATATCAGCAAGGTCATGAGGAAGTCAATAAAATCAAAGTCACAACACCTGGGAGATCAAAGAAATATTTTATTTAGTTTGATGTAATTTTCACCTCAAAAAAATGTTTTGAGGTGAAAACATGATATTTTGCCATTATTTTCATTCATAATGTAATCTCATATATAATAAGTCACAATTCAGAAGTTTCCATCTCCACAGAGTCATCACCCTGCCTTCAGAGAATTTTTCCGCAGCAATTTCAGTGTCAAATCACGTTCCAAGTGGACTCAACAGAAAGAGCCCAGAAAGAGCTCTCAAACGGTATACTACACTCTCAAAACTGACTCCTGGATTGAAATTTATGCCTAAGTGAAGTAAAAGTCCTCTATATCCTAACCCTTCCCCTTTTTCCCATTTTTCCCTTAAACTTTATGTTTAAAGTTTAATATTTTCTTTATAAAATCCTTTTTTTCCCCTTCCGATTTACAAAATCGCATTATAAAATCATTTAAATGAATATGTGATTTGTTTATTAACCACTTCCCCACCATAATTCGAAAATTTATAATAAAACTCAAAGTTTTATATTATAAAACCCCACCGATCCTTTCCCTTTCCAATCGCATCACAATATTTCATAGGTGCGTTCCGATTGCCCCATTCCAAAAGCTCCGATGTGATTAGGTTAAGTCACCCCCGATTGGCCCCGCCCGATGATATGTTGGCCGTCAATCTACACATTTGATTGGACGGCCCATACTCAATTGGCGCTTTTCATCGCTCTCCTCCGATTGACTCCTCCCGATGGCCAACTCCCGATTAATCCTGCACCATCGATTTGCTCATCCGATCGAACGGCCCACATTTGATCGACGCTCCCAAAATACCTCCTCCCGATGGACACCCTGACCGTCGATCTTGTCATTCAATCCGATGGCTCATATTCCATATCTGTGTTCCCATCGACGATTTCCTTTGGCGCTATATGTTTCATCTCCACTCTCCCTCGATGTTGATTGACCCGGTCCCACCATAAAAGTCCTCCGCCCTTTTAATAAAAAAATCATTCGTCCCTTTGTATAAAATGAAAAACCATTTTTATTTATTTATAAAGGATTTCCTCGCTCTATTGTTGATTATCCCATCAGGCCTTGCTAATCGCATCAGAAATTTTTTCCTTCGTTCAATTATGCCTACCCCCATTCCTCCGATCCCGATTGCAATTGCGATGCGGACCCCATCCCTTCTCCCTTCCTTCCTATTCACTCAAAATTAATTTTTCTCTTCACAAAGACATAAAATTCATTTTATTTTATTTCAAAGAATTTTATTAAAAAGTTAGCAAATAATTGAAAGCGACAGTCAAAGGCTGAAAGCTAAATAAAACAGAGATTGCTACAGCAGCAGCAAAGTATGGAATCTGTTTTTCGGATTGCCTATTTTCTTTCATCCATGTATAAAAACGAATCTCCAAGAAGTCAAATGTAATGTTGTCCCTTATTTTAGGGGGAAAATTGTTTTTTTTATCTTCCATATTCAGATTTCAATTCTTGAGGTGTCAGAATAGCTCCCTTTTTCTGTGGATCTATGTTCCCACATTTCAACCTATTTATTGTAATTGTAAATCATTTGTAAAACTGTCTGTAACTCAGTATTAGGGGAATAGTGTGGAAAGAAACACTCTGCACTCCATTGTACAGTTTGACAGGGAATTAATAAAGTGATGCAGCTCTGATTTGTGGGATCCATGTGGTATGAGATTTAGCATTTGTTTCTCTCCTTTGTTTCATATGTAAATTGTTATGTTTCACCTCTCATTCATAAACATCTCTTTTTGAATGCTTTCAAGATAGAAAGGTAGAATCCATTTTTTATCCTCTGCCTTGGGAAATCATTCATACTGTGTGTTTTTCTTATGTTTGCAAAGGATCCATTTATTGTGCCCTTTTCAGCTCCTCACCAGTCTTTCCATCCCATCCTTATTTAACCTTAATTGCTAAAATTTCCTGCCTATCTTGTCCCATGAAATACCTGTATTCTGATTTAATTCCCCAGTTTCATACTATCCCATTTTGTCCCACACATCCCTGAAAATTCATTCATTTTATCAAAATTATTTCCTATCATTATACCTAGCCTAATATCAGATCATTATTGCACTTTATTGAATATTATTTCATGGAGAGAGCCCTCTCCTGTCCTTGTAGGGCTAGCTACAAGGTTGAGCATGGTTTAGTTGTTACCCTGTTTTTCCCTTTTCAGCCCAGGGTCCAGATCAGGTGCTAACATCTCTGGCGACTCCGTTGGGGAAGTAAGCAATTTGATTGTCTTTGAAGCTCATATTCTCGGTGCTTTGGGTGTGTTATTATGTTTTCAAAGCAAATCATGTTCAGGCCCTGCGTGAAATAAAGAGTATTGAAAACCTGTATTAAGGTTTAAACCCCGGTTATATAGAAACGCGACAAAACCTTAGAAATCTCTGTTGTTCAAGTTAAAAAGCTGTATTCTTTACTGGTGGAGTAATATTAAGTGGGACCCGGCTTTGAGTTAAGCACCAAAAAAAAGTACCAAACCACTGTTAAAGGTGTGGTTCATTTATAGTCAGCGGGTTTTGGAAAACCAATACAGCCTTCATCGCGCCACTTTTGGCTTGGAGCAAAACAACTTCAATAAAACGCGATCGAGTAATATTTGGGTACGCCATCACCCCAATACCACCCATATCATGCAACTTTTCTGAGTTAAACTTTGGCCTTTGAAAAAATGCGATATTCATGAGGATCGTCTGATCTGGAGAGTGTTGGATCCAACGAAAATCACGCTGTGAAGTGCACAAGCGATAATCAAGGTATGATCTGGCGGTTTTGCACTATTATATGTTTATTTTATTAATAAAAAGTTGAATAATGGATCCGTGGGCCCCTGTTGAATCAAATGTATGTCGTGTTTGGTAGCATAAAAGGGTTTTATATTATAAGTTCGAAGGTTGGTGTTCTTTCAAAAGAAATCGTGCCACTATTATAATTTTTTGATATTACGACTAGAGTAATAAGGTTTGCTCAAGTATTTTTAATGTGTTCTCCAATATCACATTAATTTGTAAAGGATTTTTTAATGAGGTCTAAATATTATTGCAAGCGGACATTTTCAAAGCACATTAGAAGGGAATATAATTTCAAGCACTTGTTCCAAAGTCATAATGGCATTAGAGCGTAAAGGATTAATCACCCCAGTAAATATCTTCCCTGGTAAAGAATGACAGAGTATCATATCTGAATGTTGATGGTGAAAAACAATCAGATGCATATGAAGGCTGAATTTTTCACCTGGAGACTCCAAATTAATGTAAAGAATCCACTGGAGGACCGACTCTTTCTATAGGAAAATGGAAGGATCTTACACAAAGTTTAGGTATCCAAAGTGGAATGGTATTCAGGTTCTAATTTTCTTTCTTGTAAACTACTTCTTTACTTTTCTGGAAGTTGTCCTGAAAGTTTTTCAGAATTTGCTGCATGATAAAGGTGACCAAAATATTCATTCTACCTATCCAAAAAGTATAAATACTGAGGTTTCTTTTGATCTTGGCCTCCGTCCCTTTTCCAAATCTTATGATGAACCTCTTCAAATTGATGACCCTAAAGAGACAAAGATGCATCATCTAGCTATTGTATATACTCCTAGGCCCTCTATAATCCCGGATAGATATAAACCTCTCATCTTACCTCCTATACTCCATGATTTCCCTGCAAATTATTACCTTTATTTGCCAAGGTTTGATGGTGAATGTGACAAAATAAATGCCAAGAAACATGTGTAGAATGTTGAGACTTTCCTAAACCTTTTTGAAGTTGATAAAGAAGATGTTAGTATTAGGCTTTTTTCTCTTTCTTTGCAACGCAAAGTCAAGAGTTGGTTCAAACCCCTGCCTGATGCGAGCATCTTATATTTCTAGCAGTTCGTCAAAGTCTTCCTCAATAGATGGGTGGTCAAACAAAACCCTTTCTTGATTTTAGAAGAGTATGCCCAACTGAAAAGACAGTTAGGGGAGACAGTACAATAGTTTTCTGCCAGTTTCAATCGAGTCTATTATTCAATACCTGCCGATATAAGACCTCCTCCTAGCTCAACTCTCTTAAATTACCCAGGCGCTTTTGATCCAGAAATGGAGTTTCAGCTGAGAGAAAGGAACTTAGCAACACTTGAAGAGATACATAACAATGCAGTAGATGTAGAAGCTAATCTATTGATCAGAAGAGAAAAGCTGAAGGAAGAAGAAAAGAAGAATGTTGCGGAGCACCTGACACCTTCAGAGGTAAAGCTTGACCTTTTAGTAAGGGCAGTGGAAAAAATGATGCGAAAAATCACTACAAGGAATTAAAATGACGTTCAAGAACAAATGGCCTATCCAAAACATTCTCTTTCTTATCCCAGTTTTCGTCGATCTGACAATGACTGCGTTATAGAACATCTTGGAGGAGAGAGATCTATTGATATGACATGTATGCTTGATGATATGTTTTATGTTGATGATTTGCCAAAATTGGATCAATATGATGATGATTTTTTCCAAACACAAGCTAGTCTTTCAGCACAATCAACTGCTGATTTGTGGGAGGAAGTTCCGTTTCAACAGCTTGAAAACAGTAATCATCCAATGCATATCATCCAGGACAGTGATGAGGAAAGTCTGGAAAATTGGGAAGTAAGTGAAGGATCTCTACCTCTTTGTTTCACTTCAATTTAGTTCCTCAAAGATAACTTTCATGCAATTAGAAATCAACAATCTCTTAGTTTTAATGTTGAGGTTGAGACATATAGTGAAATTATTGAGAAAGTTGTTAATGAGAAATCTTCCCCTGAAACGACTGATGAAATCATTTGTGATATAAAACCCTCCCTAGTTCCATATTTGCAGCCACCAAATGCAATTGAAGGTCAGATTACATATGAAGGCTTGGAAGTTGAAACATATGATCTAATGATGCAAGAGGATTCTGTACCCTTATGTTTTGAAGCATTTCAGTTCTTAAAGCAGAATTTTCATAATATCTCTAAAGAAAAGGATGAGCAGTCTGAAAAGTTTTATAAAATCTCATTAAAGTCAATAGATATGTCGCAACAGTCTTTTCAAGTTTTTTATGACCCTATAGCTCTTGTGTTGGATGATGTTTGCTGTAAAAGTCCTTCTTCATTGGCTAACCATGTGTCAGATAAGAGTGTTGACAGTAACTTTATTCGAAATCCGACTTCATTGTCTTCTTTAGCAGACATTTCATTACTAAGCTCATATCAAGGTTTGTAGTCATATGAGGAGACTAATGAAGAAGACTTTTGTTTCGTTTGGGATCATCAGCAGAGATTGGTTATTCACGAATTTCAGGATCCTTTTGTCAACTTGCTGCAATCATCAGAGAAAGACAGCACAAATGTTAGGAAATTTTTAATATCAAGGTATGAATATTACCTGAAGAAGAACAATGATATATCAATGAAAATCCATAGCTATTGTTATGAAGACCCTTTTGTAGCATTCTTGAGGTCATCCAGTCAACTCATGTTTTGCAAGTTTATCAAGATTCAACTTGATTCCAAGTTACCATGGGAGTTTCCTTTCAGATTTTCCCTCTAATTTCTCATTAGGAAGCACTTGGGGAGAATTCAAATAGCAGCCATCATGCTTAAATGGTTGCATTGGTTGTTCCATTTCACTTGATCAGGCAGTGAATAGAACAATTAGAGTAGGTTTGCTGAATAAACTCAATTATGAGCATCTTTCTAGTTTGTTAATTGTGTTTTCGTCATGTCTTAAATCAATTTGGTTTTATTATGATTTTCATTCTTAGTCTTAAGTCAGAGTCAGTCTGCATTGTGTCAATTTTTGGTGTTTTTGACTCCATGCCCAATGGATAAGGCCACTTGGTCTACGGTGTTCTTGGCACCTCCAAGGAGTAACCATCCCCATTAGAGCCAATGTTAGTGTCAATCTATTCATACTGCCATCAGTGATCAAAATTTCTCTTTTGCATTTGCATATTAGGAGTCCCATACCAATAAATTTCACCATTCTGCTAGGTCATGGATTCATTGATGGTAGTAATTTTTCATCAGTTTTCCATCATGTGAAACTTGTTGATTCTCCTTTCTATGGTCTTTAGTCATGACTCACTTTCACTCTCAAATCATGTCATTAGGTCATAAGATGGGTTTCATTAGGTTCTAAGATCTCACCATGGTCAAACTAATGAGTCAAGTGTCAATAAATATCAGCAAGGTCATGAGGAAGTCAATAAACTCAAAGTCACAACAACTGGGAGATCAAAGAAATATTTTATTTAGTTTGATGTAATTTTCACCTCAAAACAATGTTTTGAGGTGAAAACATGATATTTTTCCTTTATTGTCATTCATAATGTAATCTCATATATAATAAGTCACAATTCAGAAGCTACAAACTCCACAAAGTCATCGCCCTACCTTCAGAGAAGTTTTCTGTAGCAAGTTCAGTGTCAAATCATGTTCCAAGTGGACTCAGCAGAAAGAGCCTGGAAAGAGCTTTCAAACAGTATACTACACTCTCAAAACTGACTCCTGGATTGAAATTTATGCCTAAGTGAAGTAAAAGTCCTCTATATCCTAACCCTTCCCCTTTTTCCCATTTTTCCCTTAAACTTTATGTTTAAAGTTTAATATTTTCTTTATAAAATCCTTCTTTTTTTTCCCTTCCGATTTACAAAATCGCATTATAAAATCATTTAAACAAATATGTGATTTGTTTATTAACCACTTCCCCACCATACTTTGAAACTTTATAATAAAACTCAAAGTTTTATATTATAAAACCTCACCAATCCTTTCCCTTTCCCATTGCATCGCAATATTTCATAGGTGCGTTCCGATTGCCCCATGCCAAAAGCTCTGATGTGATTAGGTTAAGTCACCCCCGATTGGCCCCACCCGATGATATGCTGGCCATTGATCTGCCCAACTGATCGAACCGCCCATACCCAATTGACACTTTTCATCGTTCTCCTTCGATTGACTCCTCCCGATGGCCAACTCCCAATTAATCCTACACCATCGATATGCTCATCCAATTGAACGACCCACATTTGATCGACGCTCCCAAAATACCTCCTCCTGATTAACTTCCCCAATGGAAACCTGCCTGATAAACACCCTGACCGTCGATATTGTCATTCAATCCGATGGCTCATATTCCATATTTGTGTTCCCATCGGCGATTTCATTTTGCGCTATATGTTTCATCTCTGCTCTCCCCTGATGTCGATTGACCCGGTCCCACCGTAAAAGTCCTCCACCCTTTTAATAAAAAATTCATTCGTCCCTTTGTATAAAATGAAAAACCATTTTTATTTATTTATAAAATATTTCCCCGCTCTATTGTTGATTACCCCATCGGACCTTGCTAATCGCATCGGAAATTTTTTCCTTCGTTCAATTACGCCTACCCCCATTCCTTCGATCCCGATTTCAATTGTGATGCGGACCCCATCCCTTGTCCCTTCCTTCCTATTCACTCAAAATTAATTTTTCTCTTCAAAAAGACATAAAATTCATTTTATTTTATTTCAAAGCATTTTATTAAAAAGTCAGCAAATAATGGAAAGCAACAGTCAAAGGCCGAAAGCTAAATAAAATAGAGATTACTACAGCAGCAGAAAAGTAGGGAATCTTTTTTTCGGATTGCCTATTTTCTTTCATCCATGTATAACGGCGAATCTCCAAGAAGTCAAATGTAATGCTGTCCCTTATTTTAGGGGGAAAATTGTTGTTTTTCTCTTCCATATTCAGATTTTAGTTCTTGAGGAGTCAGAACAACTCCCTTTTTCTATGGATCTATGTTCCCACATTTCAACATATTTATTGTAATTGCAAATCATTTGTAAAATAGTCTGTAACTCATCAGTAGGGGAATAGTGTGGAAAGAAACGCTCTGCACTCCATTGTACAGTTTGACAGGGAATTAATAAAGTGATGCAGCTCTGATTTGGGGGATCCATGTGGTATGAGATTTAGCATTTGTTTCTCTCCTTTGTTTCATATGTAAATTGTTATGTTTCACCTCTCATTCATAAACATCTCTTTTTGAATGCTTTCAAGATAGAAAGGTAGAATCCATTTTTTATGATTTTTCTTGGGAAATCATTCATACTGTGTGTTTTTCTTCTGTTTGCAAAGGATCCATTTATTGTGCCCTTTTCAGCTCCTCACTAGTCTTTCCATCCCATCCTTATTTAACCTTAATTGCTAAAATTTCCTGCCTATCTTGCCCCATGAAATACCCTGTATTTTGATTTAATTCCCCAGTTTCATACTAACCCATTTTGTCCCACACATCCCTGAAAATTCATTCATTTTATCAAAATTCTTTCCTATCATTATACCTAGCCTAATATCAGATCATTATTGCACTTTATTGAATATCCTTTCACGGAGAGAGCCCTCTCCTGTCCTTGTAGGACTAGCTACAAGACTGAGCATGGTTTAGCTTTTACCCTATTTTTCCCTTTTCAGCCTGGGGTCCAGATCAAGTGCTAACACATCAGAGCAATCGGCTAGCACAAGTCTATTTGTTTCGTTAAAACTTCCTATGCGATTGGCCCTTTTATACATAACCTTGGATCCCTTTGCCGCTTCACAAAACCTAAGGCCCGTAATCGGGTGCTTAAACTTATGAATAAACCCTGTCTGATCATATTTTTCCTTTGTATATTCACAAAAACCCATTTTCCTATGTTTTGCATTAAACCCGCCGGTGCAATGTTTTGAATGATAAGAAACTTTGATCTGAAAGCCGATCAACGATAAAGCAAATCTCGCATCGGAGATTTACAAATGGGTAGATTGAAAAAGCCCATCTCCTTAGTCCTGGTGCTTATTGGATCCTTGTATTTAAGCTCTGAGCCTTTGCTTTCTTTATAAAACCAAGGCCCCGCAGTCGGGCGCTAACCTCATATATAATTCCTCCCCAACCCAATAAAACCTTTGTATTTCACAAAATTCTGATTTTTATATGTTGCGAAGGTTTCTGCCCATTCATTGGTCAAACCCCTCCACCACTGTTGATCTTGAGCCAATCAATGGCCAACGCTATATCGCATCGGATTTTTCCATTGGCGCAATTTATATTTTATTTGCCACCTCTGATTGGCCACCTTCCGATCCATCCTCCACCATTGATCTGATCCACAGATCAATGGCCCACAGTCAATTGCATCGGCGCTCCCCTGTCCATCGCCCCTGCCGATCGCGAAAGCTCCGATTACATCTAGGCCATCCACGTGTCAATATCCGATGGCCCAGATTGCACCTTTTGACCTTTGTTTAAAACATGAAGCCCCGCTTCATAAAGTTTGTATCTCTATAGATCAACAACCCATATTAACCCCTTTCTCTGCTTTTCATATTTTTTCATTAGCCCCAAAGATTAGATCCGAGCTGTTCATTCCTTGATCCAATGGCCCAGATTTATCTTGACACGCCTGACTCTTGTGGGTCCTGCCTCCCTCCAGATTTGATCTCAGCCATCCCATCTTTGATACAACGGCTCAGATTAAAACCACCCTTCCTGCTTTTGCCCGCGCATCTTTCCGATTTCGCGCTTATTCCCCACCGTTTGATTTGAGGCCCCAGATCTAACGGTTGATGCACGTTTTCGCATAACTTTATTCTCGACTGTTAATTCCTCAAATTTACACGATGTAGGCGGTATTCAAATGCCACATGTCAGGCGAGAACACATATCACGTTCGAAAAGTTAAAACCACCTATCTGCCCTTTCGCTATGAAAAATCCATGGTTTTCTCCTCTGAAACCATTTTTCCCCTTTCCACCGCATTTCCTCGCGTTCTCTCCCTGCCGTTGATCTCTGCAGATCAACGGCTCAGATTCAATCTGGCCTTTGAACTATCACCCTCCGCCTTTTCCAAAGGGTCTTCAATGAGCAATCCCCGTCGTTGATCCCGGGGTCCAATCTGATTTGATGGCCCACAATCGTGTAAGAAACCCCAATTTTTCTCAATGCATTTTTCCTCTGCCCAAAGGGATTTTCACTATTTTCCTTTGTATTTCTTCTATTTTCACAAAAAGTGGCCCTTTTTCATTATATGAACCTAGATCACTCCCGACCGTTGATCTTTTCAAGATCAATGACCCTGACTTAAAATCTCAACCATTTACTCCCACCGCTCTCCTTTTGACCCCCACGAACAAATCTTCACCGTTGGATGCTTTCATCCAATGGCTATGCTCCAAACCGAAGCATCCAAAGAAGTTTTTACCAAATACGCAGAATTCTTAATTATTTCTCGGTTTTATGCAGGTTCCAATGGTTTTTCAAATATTTTAAAAGAAAATAAATGCTGAGGATGACGATCCTCCAGGCTTTTGTTTATCAAACAAATTGTTCCACAAGGTTGCAACACCACGTTTTCCGGTGTCTCATGAATGCTGGCAGCTCTATAAATCCCCTGTCACACCTGCACATCAACAAGACACAACAATGCATAAATAATCGAAGAGTATCAGTGTTGAAGACCTAACCACAGCAGAATTGAAGAATTGAAGCAAGAATCACAGTTTTTGTGGATTACGGTTAATATCGAAAATCAAAAGCCTAATCCACTAAATTAAACATAGTTAAAGAGAAGAAGACATAGTTTAGGCCTGATTAAGCCTAATACACAGATTCAAATAAAATTAATTGTGTTTAAAGGAAAAATAAAAAGTATCTATCAGATAGAGAAATCCTCCACCGCCACATCAGAGGCCAATTGATTCCTCTCAGCTACCTAATGCCACCTGTAGCCTCACAACATTCAACAGAGGATATTTGCCTCACGACAGCCAAACTGAGTTATTACAACGTGACACAGAGCCTTAAAGTCAACAAAAGCTCCCCACTGAGCTTAATTCTTAAAAGTAAAGAAATTAATATAGAGGAAATATCTGTAAACTTCTCCATCGAGTCCCTCAAAGGGCGAGAAGTATTAATCTGTATTAACTGAACCTGGGAGATATTTTATCCCATCCCACCTCCTCATTTCTTCTATAAATACTTCTATAGGAGATGAGACAAGGTTGATTGTAGAACTTTGAAATATACTTGTGCTCGAAACTTCTACTTGTAAATAGTGTTCAAAGGCTCTTGAAGCTCTGTCTGTGATCAAATAAGTTAGGTTTATAAGCGAAGATGATTGCTGAACTGAAACACTGGACTTGAATATTGTAACTGGTTTGAAGCATCAATACAAGTTGATTTATGGGATCCTGGTCTATGTCAACGGTGATGTTTTTCTTATTGTAAATTGTTATTTTATTTCTGTTTTCGCTCTGTCCATCTTCTTTGATAAAGAACATCAAGCATAGAGTTAGGATTTACTGTTTACAGTACCCTTCTTTGACTGATAAGCTTTATCTACATGTTTTCTTCCAAATTGTATTGTTTAGGAATGATTTAATTCAGTTTAAGCAGTTACGAATGTTGGCATACCCTCCTCCTACTCTCTAAGCTGAATGTTGTTCTTGAATGTTATTTTTAGTTTATGTTAAGTAGAGATGAACTAAGGAAGTGATGGTGAGCCCTGTCCTTTAGTTTTATCCCCAAAAGCTATCTGAAAGTTTCCCTAAGAATGTGTTGAAAGCAGGCTAGGTTCAAAGTCCTTACCTAATATTAGACTGTTCCTTGTTATATTATGTGTTTGTCTTGAAAGTTTACTAAGTAAAGCAGAGCTAGGGAAGTCTATGGTGAGCCCTGTCCTCTAGTTTCTTCTCCAACGGTTTCTTTTAAAGTTTCCCTTTGTGTTTAAGATGTTTTCTATTGAAAGTGCAACAAAATCTGGTTAGTTTCGAAGCACTTACCAGATCTTAGATTACTTTTATGTATTTATTAAGTGTATTCCGAAAGCAGGATAGTTTCAAAGTACTTACTTGATCTTAGGCTGCTCTTTGATCTTCATTTGTTTAATTCCCCTTCTAGTTGTATCATTTCATTCCATAAAATCAACTTTAAAGAAATCCTTAGACATAGATGACTTTCCCCATGGACCACTCTTGAACCTTGTTGTTTCAATTAAATCCCACTATGACTCCATAGCCCAATGGACTAAAAACCAGCGTTATATCTATCTTTTTAGCCAAAGCTTGTTCTGATTGCTTGCAACTTCACACCTTTGAAACTCTTTCCATTTAGGACTTTTCACTCAACTAATAATCATGCTCAACCATCCAAAACAAACAAAAGCCCTCGATCTTAATAACTAGCCTAATATCACACCCAATAACTTTAAAGATAAATCAAGCTTTGCAGTTTATTTGAGAGATCCCTCTCTGGATTCAAGAGGGCTAGATCCTAGAATTCCAAAGTGGTTCAAGTGTTCTCTCTGCAGTTTGACTTTGCCAATCTTGAAAATTACAGGGAGCTAACATTTTTGGCGACTCCTCTGGGGAAATTTCTGAGTTCATAGTTGCTTAGCAAGCTTTTATAGACTCATTAGTTTCCCAAACCACTACAAAAAACTCTAAAAAAGCCCAAATTTTTTTTAGATTGTTACATGGTGGTGGACCATAAAACATTTTATCTCCTTAAGAGTTAAAAACTTCGACTTGGCAACTCCACACTCTGAAACTCCCAAAAGACCAAATGACTCCACTGGTGTAAGACCTTGAACTGGTTGAACAGACGCAGTGACCTCTTTTTTGATTTACAAACATGGATTTAGATACAGACCCAGAACACAAACACATGGCCACGATGGAGAGATTGATGTACATGCTTGGAAGAAGGGTGGATAGGTTTATGTCTAATTTAAATGTTGGTGATCCAGAGCAACCTATGCCTTTCCTTGAGCAAACACAAACTCTACCCTTACAAGACATGTATGATTAACAACATGATAAAGAAAATAATCAAGAAAATTTTCTAACCATGATGGAAAATATGATTTATATGCTTGGAAAATGAATGGATAGGTTGATGGCTAATATGAATATTGATGATCTAGAGCAAGCTACGCTTTCCCCTGATCAAACACAAGCCCAATCACCTCAAGATCAATACAGTGACCAAGATGTGTATCATGATCAACACTTTATAGAAAATGATGAGCAAACTTACAAAGAAGGAAATAAGGAAGGTTGTCAAGAAAACTTTGATTGCCTTCCTATGTCTTGTACTATGCTGATAAGAGATCTTCACAACCAAAATGTAAAAACATATAGTGAGTAGTGCTTTGATGAAACAAGTAGCTACTTTCAAAACACACAATCTGATATAGGAGGAGAACTAGTTCATGTATGCACTTCCCCTCTAGATTATAACCCATATCAGATTACGCAAGAAGAGTGGCATCCTGAAAATATAGAAAAAACAATTCATGAACCTTATATGCAAATCGAATATCATAATAGTCATGAGGAATTTTTTATGCAAGAAAATTAGGAAACAATAGAAAATCCTCAAAGTTTCCCTGAAAGCACAAGTCAAGATCCCCTAGAAGAGGCTCAAGGAAACATCCAGCCTCAAAATCAGCCAACACAAGAGCAAGAAGACTACTCTACTTCTTTTCTAAACAAAAAGAAAACTCCTTCTCTCTTGACAGAGGAAGAGATTGATCTAGTACTGAATAGAATGCCAACATCTAAACCTTCATCTGAACCAAATGCTTTTGCTCATATACCTACTCCATCTTGTTGTCTTGATAAAAAAAATAAACCTGTACATCAACTGAAATAAGAGAAAACTAATGACCCAATATGTTTGATTGATGAAATTATTTATTCTCATAAAATTCCAAATTTTAATCAGTCTGATGATGATGATGAGTTTCAGGCAGAAACTACTCACGCAGGGCAACCAACATTCGATTGGTGTTATGAGTTTCACCATCATCATCTTGAAAGCAGCAATCACCCATTTTGATCCATCACAAATAGCTTTCACATAATTGGGAATCAACAGTCTTTCAACTCAAAGGGTGAAGAGAAGAGCAATGAAGAAATTTTTAAGCAAGAGGAGTCTTCTATTCAAAAGGAAGAAACCTTTCAAGACACCCTTGCTCAAGAATATAATAACCTCTTCACAGAATTCAGTCCACTAAATCCAAGCATACCAGGACTACAGGAGGACAACACTGCCAAATATGATGATTCCTCCAGTTCAAATGATGAAGAAGATGAAGGAGAAAAAAAAATAGGAGACTATCCTACTGAGGATATATCATCTTTTCAAGAAGAAACTTCTCCCATCACTGATATCAGTCTGTCATTCAAAGAACCTAAAATTATATTAGAAACAAGCATAGATTTAGAGAAATAAGATATTTCACTGCTTGTTTTTTTGCAGGTTAAGAAGGATGATGTTCCCAAGCAACATACTGAAGATATGGTCCTCAAAGCTGAAGTCTTGGAAGCAGAAAATATACCAGACATGGAGGGCCAAAAATAAGAGAATCTTCATATTTTCTTTGTTGATCCTTTGGAAGAGTGTGTGGAAGTCTCAACTGGCTCAAATTATCAAGCATGGATCCTTTGCAAGATCCAAAGACATGAAAAACTGTCACCTTCTGTGACAGCCTTGGTTTTGAAGATTAAACTTCAAAGTGTATTATGGATACCCATGACAAGCAGCCAGAGTTTCTTCTTCTTCTTGACATTACTCAACTGGCTTCATTAGCACGTTTGTATCATATAAAGATGTAAATACTCCAAGTTAGAATAGGTTAGATAGACATGTCAATAAAGCTCAATTTTGAGCAATTATTTAGTTGTTGAATTTTGTCTCTGAAGAAAAATAAAAAATACAAAAATACAAAAATACAAAAACAACAAAAAGAGAAAAGAGGGCAGATTGTAAAACAAGAAAGGTACATCCCTATACCAAAAAAGAGAAACAAAGTCTGAAAGTGTGCAAGCTAAAAATTCCACTCCTAAAAAACACACTCCTAAATTAGTCATACAGCCTAATCATGACTAATTAGTTTTGAATTTACTACTGATAGGCTAGTGAAATTAGATTTTCCAAACAGCTTAATCTTGGCTTATCAGTTAGGTAGATTAGGATAGAAATTAGAGGTTCAAACAAGCTTAAAATCTGAACCTTAGTTTTCAAAAGAAGAATGACTCCTATCTATTTTAATTTTGAGTCAAAAATAGAGGTAAAACTGGTTCTAATCAGCTCAAAATCTGAACCAGAGAACAAAGAAAAAACAACTCAAATAAACTTAAAAACAGAGCTGAAGAAAAGAGATTGCCGTCCATTTTTATTTAATTTTCTATAAAATAACATCTATGTGCAGCTTGTTTTTTATGCCATAGATCAACAACAAGTTAGACTATTCAATCCTAACTTGTATGCTTTTAAATTTCTGTCTTAGAAATTAGTGAATAAAAATATGTTAAACTATTTAATCCTAACAGATTAGTAGATTATGTATAGAAGCATATGAACTCAACTGTTTAATCTGAGTTCATGGAGAAATAAGAAGTAGAAATAGATTAGATTTCTTGCTTTCAAAATAATAAAATGTTATAAGAGAGTTTGCCAATCCAAGTGCACTCTAAAGAAGAAAAAATGTTAGATCAGTAAGTTTGGGTAGGTATAAAGCTTGTGTTGATGAAGTTCCATTGTTTTTCATGGCTGCTAATATTTTCAGAACAAAAGAAGATCATCCAAGTAAGGAAAGTTGCAACCCAATGGATGAGGCACTGATCAGCCCCCCAAGGAATGCAAGTCTGAAGTTCTTGATGCCTTCAAGAAGGCACCATCCCCAAGTGGAGCCACTGTTATCCACCTATAAAATTTGTTATATCAAATGGTGGCTAAATCATTTTTAAAGCTTTCAAGAAACAAGTTTTATTGTAAAAAATTGTTATCTCTTGAAGCCTTATGAAGACATCATGCTCTCTATTTAACCTTCACTACTGTTTCCCTTTCGAAATGATGAAAACATGCTATTTTCATAAAGAAATATTGCTGCAAAAATCCCATTTTTCCCCTCATATTCACTTCAAATTAACCTTCATTTTTACCCTTTTATTCCCCATGGTTTTCCTCTAGTTTCCATTTTTCCCTTCCTCCTTTCATAAAACCCCTTTTAGAAGGTTTAAAACTCATTTTAAAAATTTTCCGAAACCCCCAAATCCATCAAAAAACCTTGAAAAATTCGTGAAAAATAAGTTTTTTAACTACAGGCTTAAGCCCCTTAGGGCTAAGTCCTAAACCACTTCCCCACATATGCTCTAGTGCTAGAACCAAGTGCTAAACCCTTTTGGTGCTTATCACATAGGAGCAATTGGCCAGCACAAGTCTATTTGTTTCGTTAAAACTTCCGATGTGATTAGCCCTTTTATACATAACCCCCGATCCCTTTGTCACTTCACAAAACCTAAGGCCTACAATCGGGTGCTTAAAATTATGAATAAAACCTGTCCGATCATATTTTTCCTTTGTATATTCACAAAAACCCATTTTCCTATGTTTAGCATTAAACTTACTGGTGCAATGTTTTGAATGATAAGAACCTTTGATCCTAAAGTTGATCAACAGTAAAGCGGATCTCGCTTCAAAGATTTACAAATGGGTAGATTGAAAAATCCCATCTCCTTCATCCCGATGTTGATTGGCTCCTTGTATTTAAGCCCCGAGCCTTTGCTTTCTTTATAAAACCAAGGCCTCATAGTCGAGTGCTAACCTCATATATAACTCCTCCCTAACCCAATAAAACCTTTGTATTTCACAAAATTCTGATTTTTATATGTTGTGAAGGTTTCCGCCCATTCATTGGTCAAACCCCTCCGCCACCGTTTATCTTGAGCCAATCAACGACCAGCACTATATCGCATCGAAGTTTTCCATTGGCGCAATTTATATTTTATTTTCCACCTCTGATTGGCCGCCTTCCGATCCATCCTCCACTATCAATTTGATCCATAGATCGACGACCCATAGTCAATCGCATCGGTGCTCCCATTTCCATTGCCCCTACGGATCGCGAAAGCTCCGATTACATCTGGGCCATCCACGTGTCAATATCCGATGAACCAGATTGCACCTTTCGACCTTTGTTTAAAACATTAAGCCCCGCTTTATAAAGGTTGTTTTAGGAGATCCCAGCCATTGATCTCTACAGATCAATGACCCATATTAACCCCTTTCTTCGCTTTGCATATTTTTTCATTAGCCCCAAATATTAGATCTGAGCCGTTCATTCCTTGATCCAACGACTTAGATTTATCCCAACAGGCCTGACTCCTGTGGGTCCTCCCTCCCTCTGGATTTGATCTCAGCCATCCCATCTTTGATCCAACGGCTCAGATTAAAACCACCTTTCCTGCTTCTGCCCGTGCATCTTGTCGATTTTGTGCTTATTCCCCACCGTTTGATCTGAGGCCCCAAATCTAACGGTTGACGCACGTTTTCACATAACTTTATGCTCGACCGTTAATTCCTAAAATTTACGCGATGTAGGCAGTATTCAAATGCCACGTGTTGGGCGGGAATGCATATCGCGTTCGAAAATTTGAAACCACCTATCTGCCCTTTCGCTGCGCGAAATTCATGGTTTTCTCCTCTGAAACCATTTTTCCCCTTTCCACCGCATTTATTTGTGTTCGCTCGACATCGTTGATCTCTACAGATCAATGAATCAGATTCAATCTGGACTTTGAATTGTTGCCCTTCACCTTTTCGAAAGGGTCTTCAATGAGCAATCCCCGCCGTTGATCCTGGGGTCCAATCTGATCCGACGGCCCATGATCGTCTAAGAAAACCCAATTTTTCTCAATGTTTTTTTCCTCCGCCCAAAGGGATTTTCAATATTTTCCTTTGTATTTCTTCTATTTTCACAAAAAGTGGCCTTTTTTCATTATATGAACCCGAATCACTCCTGACCATTGATCTCTGCAAGATCAATGACATTGACTTAAAATCTCCACCATTTACTCCCACCACTCTCCTTTTGACCCCCGCGAACAAATCTTCACCGTTGGATACTTTCATCCAACGACTATGCTCCAAACCAAATCCTCCAAAGAATTTTTTACCAAATACGCAGGGTTTTTTAATTATTTCTTGGTTTTATGCAGGTTCCAAAGGTTTTTCAAATATTTTAAAAGAAAATAAAAGCTGAGGATGACGATCCTCCGGGCTTTTGTTTATCAAATAGATTGTTCCACAGGGTTACAACACCATGTTTTTCGGTGTCTCATGAAAGTTGGCAGCTCTAAAGCCCCTGTCGCACCTGCACATCAACAAGACACAACAATGCATAAATAATCGAAGAGTATCAGTGTTGAAGACCTAACTACAATAGAACTGAAGAATTGAAGGAAGAATCACAGTTTTGGTGGATTATGGCTAAGATCGAAAATCAAAAGCCTAATCCACTAAATTAAACACACTTAAGGAGCAGAAGATAGAGTTTAGGCCTGATTAAGCCTAATACACGGATTCAAATCAAATTAACAGTGTTCAAAGGAAAAATAAAAAATATCTATCAAACAGAGAAAGCCTCCACCACCACATCAGAGGCCAATTGATTCCTCTCAGCTACCTAATGCCACCTGTAGCCTCACAACATTCAACAGAGGCCGAGTAATGACCAAAATAGAGGATTTTTGCCTCACGATAGCCGAATAGCTATTCCAAGCCAAATAGAGTTATTACAAGGTGACACAGAGCCTTAAAGTCAACAAAGCTCCCCAACGAGCTTAATTCTTAAATGTAAAACAATTAATACAGAGGAAATATCTATAAACTTCTCCATCGATCCCCTCAAAGGCTGAGAAGTATTAATTTGTATTAATCGAACCTGGGAGATCTTTTATCCCATCCCACCTCCTCATTTCTTCTATAAATAATTTTGTAGGAGATGAGACAAGGTTGGTTGCAGAAATTTGAAATATACTTGTGCTCGAAACTTCTACTTGTAAATAGTGTTCAAAGGCTCTTGAATCTCTGTTTGTGATCAAATAAGTTAGGCTGAGAAGTGAAGATAATTTCTGAACTGAAACGCCAGACTTGAAGATTGTAACTGGTTCGAAGCATCAATACAAGCTGATTTGTGGGATCCTGGTCTATGTCAACGATGATGTTTTTCTTATTGTAAATTGCTATTTTATTTCTATTTTCACTTTTTCCATCTTCTCTGATAAAGAACAACAAGAATAGAGTTAGGATTTGCTGTTTACAGTACCCTTCTCTGACTGATAAGCTTTATCTACATGTTTTCTTCCAAATTGTGTTGTTTAGGAATGATTTAATTCAGTTTAAGAAGTTAGGAATGCTGGCGTTCCCTCGTCCTACTGTCTAAGCTGAATGTTGTTCTTGAGTGTTATTTTTAGTTTATATTAAGTAGATATGAACTAAGGAAGTGATGGTGATCCCTGTCCTTTAGTTTTATCCCCAAAAACTATCTGAAAGTTTCCCTAAGAATGTATTGAAAGTAGGCTAGGTTCAAAGTGCTTACCTGATCTTAGACTATTCCTTGTTATTTTATGTGTTTGTCTTGAAATTTTACCAAGTAAAGTAGAGCTAGGGAAGTCTATGGTGAGCCCTATCCTCTAGTTTCTTCTCCAACATTTGCTTTTAAAGTTTCCCTTTGTGTTTAAGATGTTTTCTATTGAATGTGCATCAAGAGCTGGTTAGTTTCGAAGCACTTACCAGATCTTAGATTACTTTTATTCTTTCTTAAGTGTATGCTGAAAGAAGGATATTTTCAAAGTACTTACTTGATCTTAGGCTGCTCTTTGTTCTTCATTTGTTTAATTCCCCTTCTAGTTGTATCATTTCATTCCATAAAATAAACTTTAAAGAGAGCCTTAGACATAGATGACTTTCCCCATGGACCACTCTTGAACCTTGTTGTTTCAATTAAATTCCACTATGACTCCATAGCCCAATGGACTAAAAACCAGTGTTATATCTATCTTTTTAGCCAAAGCTTGTTCTGATTGCTTGCAACTTCACACCTTTGAAGCTCTTTCCATTTAGGACTTTCCACTCAACTAATAATCATGCTCAACCATCCAAAACAAACAAAAACCATCAGTCTTAATAACTAGCCTAATATCATACCCAAAAACTTTAAAGATAAATCAAGCCTTGCAATTTATTGGAGAGATCCCTCTCTAGATTTAGGAGTGCTAGATCCTAGAATCCCAAAGTGGTTCAAGTGTTCTCCCTGCAGTTTGACTCTTCTAATCTTGCAAATTACAGGGAGCTAACAATGACCAGAAGTAGTAATGCCATGC
This sequence comes from Pinus albicaulis, assembly GCA_034641835.2. Classification (NCBI taxonomy): domain Eukaryota; kingdom Viridiplantae; phylum Streptophyta; class Pinopsida; order Pinales; family Pinaceae; genus Pinus; species Pinus albicaulis. The sequence goes on from CM076581.1 coordinate 1,000,118,860, forward strand.
ATGCTAGGTCTCATGATCGTTATAGGTCGACTCATCATGAGACCTACTATCCTCCCCTAAATATTTTGTATACTCTGATTATGATCAACCTAAAAGGTTACTTAATAAGTGGGGAGATAGATCTACTCCTTAAGAGTACTAGATGGCATGAAATTTTTTTAATGACTAATCATTATTGACTAGTTCCTCTACCCTAAATACTTATTAAAGATATCCCAGATAATGAATAAAAGACTTCTTGAATTAAGAATGATAGTGTTCTCATGAGTAGCTTATTATGATCTTAACAAGAGTGGTCCTCCATAGGGGGTTTCCAATAGTAGCTTCTAAGGGAAACTGAAATTATATATATCAGATGACAACTTCTTAGAGTGATTAGTCATGGTTACTTTGAAAAATCATGAGGTATTAGAGTGAATCATACTCAACAAAATGTGTCATAGATGTGTGTGTTAACAACCAATACGAATCAAAAGTAGTTTTAGTGACTACACTTTAAAAATCAAAAACCTAAATAGCATATTAACAACTTTATTTAACTACCCTACTTTACCTAAGAGGCGGAAGAATTCTTTTTATGTATACGAGTAATTCTAATGAAGCCATGTGTGGATCAGGTGAAAATATATATTCATGCTCAAATTTATCATACAAACTTGAAAGTGTGCATGAGCATGAAAACCAACGAATGTAAATGATATGACAACAAGAGTTTTAGAAGAGGATAATGTTGCCTTGCTTAAGTAGTTTTTTGGAACCAATGTTCGATGTCATCATGGTAGCCTTGGTCCATTTCTTGATTTGGCCCATGCTGCTCGTCCTCTTCGTCCATGTCATGTTGATTGTTCTCCATATGGTGAGTAGTCTCTTGATTACATTCTGGATCTACTGATAGACGTGTCAAGAAATTTTCGTTCTCAGGTTGAAATGGATATCCTTCGTTGATTATAGTGCATGATTCATTTGTCTCCTCAAAAGAGACTTCTAAATCCTCTTGTGATGGTGGAGAAATGGACAAGTCCTTAACTATTGTAAAGAAGTTTTCTTCCTGAGAGGTAGAGATCAAGATCCCAATAGCTACTAGGGCTTGAGAGAGAACCTTCATACTTGTTATTATCTTTAAGTCCATCTGGTTGATTGGTAGTCCTTGTCTCCAGACACATATTAGTAACGGGGGTTCTTACAACACCCCAAAAATTATATAACGTTAAGGATCTGAAGATAATTGATTTTCAAAGTTATTGGCTAAAATAAGGCTCACCACACTTGCATAAAAAATACAAAAAGATAAAGGCAGAATTACCCCTATTGCATCAATAGAAAATTATTACCAAATCAAATCGCCTCCCAGCAATGGCGCCAAAATGTTGGGTGCAGGAATTGCACTCAAGCAAACTCCTCAACAATTAGTTGTCAACTTGGGGGATTCATAAACTTAGAGATGAAACACAGGCAATGCCATAGATGGTATGAATTTTCCTAATATAAATTCCTACTTTTTTAAAGAAAAGCTTGCAGAATTGAAAGAGTAAAAGATAACTGAATCATCAAAGTAATCTAGTGCTGGAACAAGAAAGAACACATTTGCAAAGGAATCAAAATAAAAAGGAAATCACTCCAACTGATCAATTTTTCATTACTGAGTATGTGTTATTTTTTTCCTTGAGGAGAGACACTTTAGGAGTCTCATCAGACGGGCCCTTCAGACCTGCTTATGTATAGATTTCCTTCTTTCATTAATCTATCCTGCACTATTGCAGTCCGCTTGCACTAGTGCAGGAATAGAGATTTATGCAGAGGGTATAAATGGTGTCTTTACTAAAAACATTTCACTTCATGCAAGAGCTCGAACTGTTCAAGGTTCGGAGCATTCAGATCTTGTCGTAAGAAACTGGTTCTTGTATCAAAGCTTCTTACACTTAATATTTAATCCTTAAAATGAGTGTTCAATTATTGCAAGTGCTAGATTTATATAAAATCAAATCGCACACATAAAAGTTAATGTCTATGATTTTAACAAAATGAAGAAGTATCGAAACAATCATTTAACCTGTCATAATCATTTAAAGAAAGAAAGAAAGTCATGGAAAGTAAATTAAGAAATCTTGCTGAAGAAAAATTGTTGCATCAAACCAACATGCACTGGTGCAGGTTCATCTCTCTTGCTTGTAACAGGCAGGAAATCCAATCTGAAATTAAATACATGAATGTAGATTGAATTGCAGAAAAAGGAAAGATCACACCAACATGCACTGGTGCAGGTTCACTTCTCCTGCTTGTACCAGGCGGGAAATCCAGTCTGAAATTCAATGCAGGAAAGTAAATTGAATTGCAGAAAAAGGAAAGATCACACCAACGTGCATTGGTGCAGGTTCACTTCTCCTGCTTGTACCAGGTAGGAAATCCAATCTGAAATTAAATTCAAGAAAGTAAATTGCAGGAAAAGAAAGTGTAACTACTTCACACGACGGATCTGTTTTCAATAAGACAGGAATATATGTGCTGAAAGTTAAATCACACTTTAATAATTTAAACACAAATTATAGGAATATATATACTGAAAGTTAAATCACGCTTTAATAATATAACACACAAAACATGAAACAAGAAAGAGGGTAAACATGCTGGGTTGGTTGGGCCCTAGCAAACCAACTTCTTTCCCTTTTAAATTAAACCGTTGCTCAATACTTTATCAATTCATCAGCTTTCAAACACAGAAATACGATTTATGAAACATGACACAGAAAAATCTTTCTTATTAATTCACAAAGGAAAAGTACATTATGAAGTATAGAGTCCAAAAAAGATTTGGGCGTTACCAGTAAAACAAAGTTACAACAATGCTGCTGTAGCATCGCTCCTCCTCCTTCCCCCTTTTCTACATGCATCATTCCTCCTTTTATAATCTTCATAATGACTAAAACAAATCGTTCCTTTGCAAGGAATATGGGGATTGAATCCCAACCAAATCTAATAACAGTACAACTGTTCCCCTATTAAAATAATTAAAGATTTAATACGAATTTTCCAATTCTAGGACTTTTCTAGAATTCTGGAAAATTTGGTACTTTGAACAAACCACCTTTAGAGCCTCATTCGTATCTCTTCAACCATTACGTATTTTGGAAAATATCTCGCGTGTTACTCAATTTTCTACACTGGGAAAAAAACCCATGTTGCGTAATTTGTTTATTTATATTCATCTACACAAAAACCGAGGCAGAAGTTGGCAGTCCAGAAATTGTTGACTGTGTTTTTTATAATCCTAGAAAAAACAGTGTTTTTTTAGAAAAGTGCTTCAAATACCTGTTTGTATCTTTTGGAATACTTTGAATCTTAGGAAACGGTTTCAGTTATGGGTAATTGGTTATATTTTTTAAAAACCCATTTGCTCAGATTTTCATAATTGACCTCCATTTTCATAAAAACCGAGGTCAAACTTGGCCATTTAGGAATTATGCGGATTTTGAGCAGACTTATTAATTTGCAAATGCTGGTACAGGAATGTGTTCGTCCGGTACTAGTGCAAGAATGTGTGGTGCAAGAACTTTGCCTCTATCAGAATAGGCATATAACCAACTTTGTAAACCTGCAAACACACAAATTATTATTAAATATGCCTTTAATGTTTAAATCTCATTAAAACAAAGGAATAGCAAATACTTACTTATTATCTCCGAGAATGCACAAAAATATGACAATGAATATTCAAGCTAAACAAAAGCATGAGTGATTTCAAGTAAAAGGTGATATAAATGAAGGAAAAACAGAGGTCCAACATCCCCCCATGCTAACCTTCTTGCATGTCCTCATGCAAGGAAATCAATTGGCGTATTGTCGCTTCCTCGTAAAAACAAGATTAAAATTTTTTCTGTGCATTTGTAATGATGTTTCCTACAATCCTATATGATCACATTTCCTTCTCTAGATAAAGCTTGTTTCAAGAACAGAGTGTTTGCTGGACTCTTTGATTATTTATACTAATTTCAAGAAAATCTATCACAAGAACTACAATAAAAATATCAAATTGCAAGGATGGTGTGTGCTTGCACTGATCTGCTTACACCGCCTAAACTGCGTTTCTTTGCTGGCACTTTTGTGCTTGCACTACTGTATATTACAACGTGATTGCACTGGTGTAAGCATAAAATCTGCAGGAATTATAGACAAAAGAGTATGGTACATACTTGTTACCTTGTCCCAAATGAATTCCTTGTTTTGTTTTTGCCCAAAGTTTTATAATGAAAATCAAAATTTGTTGAAAAGGTGCAATCTCAAAACAACTACCACAAGTTCATGCACCTACTATAGAAATCTTGTACCTAGATTATGCAATGCATATTTAGAGGCAACCACCACCAATACACATTGTTGCCAACCAACATCTTGTGAGCAGTCATCATTGAGTAATTCATCACTATGAAAGTCAAAATGAGTAATGATACCAATTAGCAACCTCTTTATTGAACACTCTAAATTCCGTTGTCATCCGTATTCAAACTAAATTTCCTCTTAATATAGAACAAAGAATAACCTTTACTAAGGGTACCACATCCTTAAATATTCTTTATTTTTTAAAGATATAACTCAAAGCATCATGTTCAAATTGTCTTTAAAATCATTGTCCAAGAGAAAAAGATAAGTTTAGGGGAAGATAAAGATAGCCAAGAAAATCATAGTATACAATTAATTTTAATACCACAGACATAGCCCTGTTGCCCGCAAGTGTCCATAACCTTGGCAGGGGTGTCTTTTGACCCATCGAAATGTCTGTGTCCCACTTACTAGACATGGATTCAGAGTTATCTTATTTTAATTTTAGATGAAGGCCATTGTTCTAGATTGGTAGCCAACTAATGGCAGTGCCACTCACAAGAAGTAACATGGATGAACAGGTCGGCTCGTGATGAGACCTCCTGTCTTCCAATTTTTCAGTTGAAAGCCATTACTTTGGCTTAGTGACCAGAAGTAGTAATGTCATGCATGCTAGGTCTCATGATCATGGTAGGTCGGCTCATCATGAGACATCCTATCCTCCCCTAAATATTTTGTATACTCTGATTATTATCAACCTAAAAGGTTACTTAATAAGTGGGGAGACAGATCTACTCCTTAAGAGTACGGGATGACGTGAAAAGTTTTTAATGACTAATCATTACTGACTAGTTCCTCTACCCCAAAGACGTATTAAAGATATCCCAAATAATGACTAAAAGACTTCTTGAATTAAGAATTCTAGTGTTCTCATGAGTAACTTATTATGATCTTAACAAGAGTGGTCCTCCATAGGGGATTTCCAGTAGTACGTTCTAAGGAAAACTGAAATTATATATATCAGATGACAAGTTCTTAGAGTGATTAGTCATGATTACTTTGAAAAATCATGAGGTATTAGAGTGAATCATACTCAACAAGATGTGTCACATATGTGTGTGTTAACAACCAATACGGATCAAAAGTAGTTTTACTGACTACACTTTAAAAATCAAAAACCCAAATAGCATCTCAACAACTTTATTTACCTAGCCTACTTTACCTAAGAGGCGGAAGAATTATTTTTATGTATACGAGTACTTCCAATGACGCCATGTGTGGATCAGGTGAAAATATATATTCATGCTCAAATTTATCATACAAACTTGAAAGTGTGCATGAGCATGATGTTGGAAATACTAAGAGGGGGGCGGGGCGGGGTGAATCAATATTCCTTTCAATTAGGGAATTAGTTAATCTTCAATTATTATCAGTGTTTGTACAATGATAGCAGCAAACAAGAGGAACACAAATACACATAGTTTTTAAGGTGGAAACCCACTCCGAGACAAAAACCACCTAATGCTTTTCTAATAATTCTTTAATATTCAACTCCAATTGAAAATAAAGGTCCAACTTCCTAGAATCTATAAAAGCATTCTTCTCCAGCTCCCACTGGATGGACGCTCCAATGCCTGAGATTCTTTAGTATTCAACTAAACGGCTGCCCCAACACCCAATGAGCCACAACTCGGCCTAGCACCACCCTACCACCCTATAGAAGAATAAAAGAAGAATGGACTCCTGTACCAGGGAAAATGGTCTACTTTAAAATGATATAGAATGATGCAGAAGAAGAAGATATACTAGACCATAGCCCCAAATTTGAGACAACCACCTAATGATGATCCTAGACCTCCCAACACTGCCTCTTCAACCCTTGGTAGATAGACACTAGTACAATTTGTACAATAATGTATTTACACTGACTAAGTACAATGATACCTTTACAATGATTGTATTCAGTGCTACCCACTTGAAGACTTCATATGATGAACTTCTTGCTGATATTATTCACCTTGGTTGCTGCTCTTGTCATGCTACCCTCTCCCGCACCTTGCTTTGCTTTTCCACCATATAAAGTCTGGTCCTTTGCAACCCTTGACAACACATGATCTAGCTTTTTCTTGCCTTCTAGGAGCTTGATATTGAATCTGGTGTATCCCTATTATTTCACATACTCAATATCTTATTTTTGGTCTTGTATTAGTCCTCTGAGTTGTCTTTCCAATGCCACATGTCTAACCCAATTTGGATTCTTAAAGTGAGAGTTATACCCAATCTCTCACAATGCCCTAATTATGGATTGTTTCAACAGAGCGCACTTGTACGACATGCTACGTCTCACTGTTTCTTCATTTGGCTCTAAAATTGATAGAGTGAAATTTAAAATTCATAGAGAGAGTTATGACGAATTTACCAAGGTCACTTCTTTAAGATGAATTTCAGGAGCCTACAAAAAACCTGACTTCCACAGATCATATCTCCAAAAACGTTGTGCACCTTGATCTGAAATTTTTACAGCAACTTCCTCAGGATTTCGGTTTTGCCTCATAAAAATTTCAGCTTCTGAACCTTCGTAGAAAAAAATTTAGAGCACAAATGCCACAATGACCTGTTTCAGATAGCGAAATCCCTTACCTAAGGAGGAAATGATGATCACAATTTATATAAATTCTTAGGTTGAGAGGGGCTTCAACAAGTGAGTGTGGGAGGGATTTTAGGAGCTTAAAAAATATTAATTATGAATTTTCAATGACCCATGCCCCAACCCCATGGGTTTTATCACACTAACTGGGGGTAAAAAACTTCAAACATGAATATCTCTCAAACCGTGAAGAATTACATGGCGTTCCATATATCAACAGAAACATCTCGACAAGTAGAAACCATCAAAAGAATTATTGGCCCAGAATATATTAATTTGGTAGGTCAAAATTCCCATGAAATATTTGGTTATCCCCTGGTGCTGCTTGGGTTGACATCAATGACAACCGCTGATCAACAATCTCCCCCTTTGGCATTGATGGCAACACAAGTACTCCCCCTGCGATCATGGAACCTCTTCCTGCAACATTCTACCCCCCTTTGACATCAATGGCAAAGGGTAACTCCCCCTGAAACACAACCATCCTATGGACCTGTACACACTTCCACTCCCCCTGACACACAACCATCGTGCAGACCTGTAATCTACTTCCACTCTCCCTTTATATTCTAAAAACAAAAAATCTAATGAGAACTTGGGAGAATCCCAAGCTTCTGGTGAAGATATTCCAATGCTGGTGAATATTTAATATGTGATTCTTTTGGTGCTGCTTGAAATCTTGCTACTTGTCCAACTGCTTGCATAACATCTGGTCGGTAGGCTGTTACATATAGAAGACTACTAATCATAGATATGTACAACCTTTGATCCACATCCTTAGATGAGTCATCTATGTTCAATTTGCAACCTGTTACCATTGGAGTAAAGATGGGTTTACAATATTCCAATTTAAATTTCTCCAGAATTTCCTTGATGGACTTGGCTTGACATATAAATATTCCTTTCTCTTGCTAAGATATTTGAAGCCTTAAGAACTATGTTAGCTCACCAAGTAAAGACATCTTGAAATCACTTTGCACATTTGTAGCAAACTTCTTTCTTAGTCGATCATCATTTCTACCAATTATTGTATCATTCTCTTTAGTTATTAGACATGCTTTAGTTGCTTCATCCAGAACATATATGTCATTTGGAGCTCGACTTTCTATAGCCACTATTTCACCATACATGCCTTTCCTGATTTCACATTTCGTGGAGTTGAATAGTATTGTGTGTCCTTGACCACACATTTTTCCAACACTGAATAGATTGTGATTCATGTTTTCAACCAATAGAACATTCTTGGCTAGAGCATATTTGCTTCCGAGAGTGACAGTACTGATCCTATAACATTTGAAGATCCACCATTTCCAAAGGACACAATTCCATCCTTCTTCTCTTTCAGAGATACAATTTTATTTCTATCTCCAGTCATATGTGTTGAGCAACTACTATCAACATACCACACATCTTTGTTCTTTTGAGCCTTGGAAGCGAGAGCACAATTATCATTCTTATTCTTCTTCTGGAGGATTTTCAAGTCTGCAGTCTTTGGCTATGTGTCCAAAGTTTCAACATTTGTAACATTCAATATTTTTTCTTAAATGTTCAAATCTATTGATGTTTCGCTGAGCCCTGGGAGGATCATATTTGACAGATCTACTGGAATTTTATTCATTCCTAGGGTACGTGCGACATTCTACATATTTATGACCAAATTTTTTACATGAATAACAATAGCCATAAAAAATATGTTGGTACCTGGATGGAAATTTTCATTGAGGAATTTTCTTCCAAGGATGTTCTTGCGAATCTTGTCTAGTGAAGTCTACATGCATGTCAGATCTCATAGGTTCATTGTATTTTGTTGTAGAAGGTCCTGCTTCTTCTTCTTTGTAACTGATGCCAGTTTTGTCGTTGTAAGATCGTTGATTGTTGATGAGTTCTTCCAATGCCCTTGAGTTGTTGGCATAGTTTTGGATAGTTTTTCCTTTCTTTACTTCCTCATGCAGCGAGACTACTTCGGCTTCTAATTCTTCCCTTTCTTGGTTTCTTTCTTCCAACTTCTTTTGAAGTGACTCTTTAATGCATTTGTGTTCTTCAACTTCAATTTTGAGACCTTAAAATTTTTCTTCAAGAGTAATGGAATGGATCTTCTCCGCCTTGAGATCTTTTATAAGCTTGATTGCTTCCTCATAAAATTCTTCTATGGTCCATCCTTCTTATTCATTGTTTGATACCTCTTGTTTATTGTTCTTGGCCATAAACAATGCTCTCTCATTGGCTTCTTCGTCACTATCATTGTCTTCATCGGGTGATGAGCTATCTTCTTTAGAGAGAAAGTTCCTTTTGGATCCTTTCTTGTTGAATTTATTAAAGCCTTTCTTTCCTTTGGAGTTGCCATTACTTCTGTTTGGACATTTTGCTCTAAAATTCCCAACCTCATTACAACTGAAACATATCAATGGAAGTTTACCTTTGAATTTTCCCTTACCAATTTTTAGTTTTCTCGTGAAGTAAGCATATTCTTCATCTGAAAGACCTTCTTCATCATCTCCATTTTCTTCACACTTGCAGGTGCATGTCTTTTCAATTGAAGGTTGTTTACCCTTATTGGTTTTCTTAGATGCAACGAACGCAGTTTCTAGATGCGAAGTACCCTCTTCTTCATCAAGTCTCATTTCATACGCTATGAGAACTCCATGTAATTCCTCTTTGCTGAGTTTGTCTAGATTTGCACTATATTCTAAGACCGATACCTTTGGGTTGAATCTCCCTGGTAACATTCTAAGAATCTTCCATATAATAGTCTTCTCTTCAACTAGCTCTCTCAATCCCTCTAGAGTATTGGCTATTTCATCAACGTATTGGAAGTATGAAGCAATGTTGCAATCTTCTTTCATTCTGAGTTGCTCAAATTTTGCTCTATAGATTTGAAGCTTTTCTTCTTTGACATTTGAGTCACCTGTATATATATTCTCAAGCTTGTCCCATACACTTTTGGCAGTTTTACAACCCAACACCTTATGATAATCAAATTCAATAAGTCCACTGATAATAATATTCTTTGCTTTTGCATCATTTACCGAATTCTTCTTACCATATTCATCTGTAGTTGATGTAAATCCATTTTGAACACTGTCCCATACTTCGTAACCTTGCGCCAAGAGATAGACCTCCATTCTTCCTTTCCAGAGTGCATAATTATTTTCATTGAATAGAGATACACCATTCTTGGTATGCTCCATGACCTCCTTCCAGCTGTTAAACGGCTATTAAAGGAACCAAGCTCTGATTCCAATTGTTGGAAATACTAAGAGGGGGGGGGGGGGTGAATCAGTATTCTTTTCAATTAGAGCATTAGTTAATCTTCAATTATTATCAGTGTTTGTACAATGATAGCAATAAACAAGAGGAACAAAAATGCACATAGTTTTAAGGTGGAAACCCACTCCGGGACAAAAACCACCTAATGCTTTTCTAATAATTCTTTAATATTCAACTCCAATTGAAAATAAAGCTCCAACTTCCTAGAATCTATAAAAGCATTCTTCTCCAGCTCCCACTGGATGGACACTCCAACGCCCGAGATTCTTCAATAGTCAACTAAACGGATGCCCCAACACCCAATGAGCTACAACTCACCCTAGCACCACCCTACCACCCTATAGAAGAATAAAATAAGAATGGACTCCCGTACCAGGGAAAATGGTCCACTTTACAATGATATAGAATGATGCAGAAGAAGAAGATATACTAGAACATAACCCCAACTTTGACACAACCACCTAATGATGATCCTAGACCTCCCAACACTGCCTCTTCAACCCTTGGCAGATAGACACTAGTACAATTTGTACAATAATGTATTTATAATGACTAAGTACAATGATTGTATGCAGTGCTACCCACTTGAAGACTTCATATGATGAACTTCTTGCTGCTATTATGCACCTTGGTTGCTGCTCTTGTCATGCTACCCTCTACTCCAGACCTTGTCATTTTTCCGCTATAGAAATTCCGGGCCTCACAACTCTGACAACACATGATCTAGCTTTTTCTTTCCTTCTAGGATCTCGATATTGAATCTGGTGTATCTTTGTTATTTCAGATCCTAAATATCTAATTTTTGGTCCTGTAGTATTCCTCTGAGTTATATTTCCAATGCCACAGGTCTGACCCAATTTGGATTCTTCAAGAGAGATTCATACCCAATCTCTCACAATGCCCTAGTTATGGACTGTTTCAGAAAAGAGCATTGTACGACGTGCCACATCCTATTGTTTATTCATTTGGCTCTAAAATTGATATAGATAATATTAAATACTGGGCTCTATCTACCACATTTTACGGAATTCCAATCCGATACTCAGAGAGAGAGTTATGACGAATTTACCAAGGTCACTTCTTTGAGATGAATTTCAAGATCCTGCAAAAACCTTGACTTCCACGGATAATATCTCCACACATATTTCGTAACTTGATCTGAAATTTTTACAGAAGCTTCCTCAAAAATTCAGCTTCAGCTCATAAAAATTTCAGCTTCTTAACCTTCGCAGAAAAAAATTTAGAGCGCAAATGCCACGATGACCTATTTTAGATAGTGAAATCCCTTACCTAAGGAGGAAATGAAGATCACAATTTATATAAATTCTTAGGTTGAGAGGGGATTAAAAAAGTGAACATGGGAGGTATTTTAGGAGCTTAAAAAATATTGATTATGACTTTTCAATGACCCATGCCCCAACCCCATGGGGTTTTAGCCCACTAACCGGGGGTAGAAACTTCAAACATGAATATCTCTCAAACCGTGAAGAATTACATGGCATGCCATATATCAACTGAAACATCTCGACAAGTAGAAACCATAAAAAGAATTATTGGCCTTGAATATATTAATTTGGTAGGTCAAAATTCCCATGCGATATTGGGTTAGCCCCTAGTGCTGCTTGGGTTGACATCAATGACAACCGCTGATCAACACATGAAAAACCAACGAATGTAAATGATATGAAAACAAGAGTTTTAGAAGAGGATAATGTTGCCTTGCTTGAGTATTTGTTTGGAACCAATGTTCAATGTAATCATGGTAGCCTTGGTCCATTTCTTGATTTGGCCCATGCTGCTCGTCCTCTTCTTCCGTGTCATGTTGATTGTTCTCCATAGGGTGAGTAGTCTCTTGAAAATTTTGTTCTCAAGTTCCAATGGATATCCTTTGTTGATTATAGTGCATGACTCATTTGTCTCCTCAAAAGAGACTTCTAAATCCTCTTGTGATGGTGGAGAAATGGACAAGTCCTTGACTATTGTCAAGAAGTCTTCTTCCTGAGAGGTAGAGATCAATATCCCAATAACTGCTAGGGCTTGAGAGAGAACCTTCATACTTGTTATCATCTTTAAGTCCATCTTGTTGATTGGTAGTCCCTGTCTCCACACACATATTAGTAACGGGGGTTCTTACAACACCCCAAAAATGATATAACGTTAAGGATCTGAAGATAATTGATTTTAAAAGTTATTGGCTGAAATAAGGCTCACCACACTTGCATAAAAAATACAAAAATATCAAGACAAAATTACCCCTATTTCATCAATAAAAAATTCTTACCAAATCAAATCGCCTCCCCGGCAATGGCGCCAAAATGTTGGGTGTAGGAATTGCAGTTAAGCAAACTCCTCAACATTTAATTGTTAACCCAGGGGATTTGTAAACTTAGAGACGAAGCACAGGAAGTGCCAGAGATGGTATGAATTTTCCTGATAGAAATTCCTACTTTCTTAAGGAAAAGCTTGTAGAATCAAAAGAGTAAAAGATAACTAAAACATCAAAGTAATCTACTGCTGGAACTGTTATCACTCAGGTTTTCCTAGAAGTTGTGTAAGAGGAAAGTATACCCGAGGTAACCACAAACCAATCTTTTAGATGCAGAATCTAGCCAATCTGCATCCAGAGAGGGCTCTCTCTTTATGATTTATCTTTGTTTTTGAATGATTTTAGGCTAGTTATAGATGCAAAGTTTGTTTTGGGAAAATGGTGGCATCCACAAACTAAGGGCAAGGTTGAGGGCTTTCAGTCCATTGGGCTATGGCGTCTAAGGATGGCTTTACTGGATTTCTTTTCTGAACACAAGATGGTATTACAGGGCAAGATAGCTAGGCAGAGTAATCCTTAAAATTTAAATGGATGGATGGTCTTCAGAGGATGAAAGGCAACTAAGAATCTTTCACCATATTCAGAAGGATTCAGAAATGATTACTAAACAAAGAGCAATGAAGGATTCTTTGTTACGTCAATCAACAATATTGAATCAGCAAAACATGAGAAATTAAGAATTCATGCTTATAACTTATCCAGAAGAAAACATAGAGAATAATCACATTTGAAAACAGAGTACAATTAAGCAAATTATGTTTCAATCCTTTATGTAAACTATTCAGAAACGGATATGATGATAGCATAAACTAATATAAAATTTAAACACAAGGGTTGGAAAACTTAATGAACTGAAGTCCAACACATGAATCCTGCAACAAGTCCAGTGCTTCAAAACATCATCCAGTAAGCCACAAGTAAAATTTGTCCAAAAGCTTTTTATTAAGAAAACCTCAATGTTTATAGTAATAGAATCCACCCTTCAAAACTCTATTTGAAGGCTTATTTATACAAAAATAATCTTAACAATCTTACTCTATCCTAGCCAAGAGTTCAGGCTGACTTAAAGCGTATTTACAACAAACAAGAGACACATGGTCTCGAAAATAGAATAATGACTAACGGCTGATGTGCTGTTCCTTTCTTCATGGACGTGCTAAGGATAAGTGCTCTAAATAGGGCTCTCTGCTGTCCTTTGCGTATTCCTTTGACTTGTTGAATACTTTTACTTCTCACGGATACTCTTTACTCTTTCATCTGATACTCTTTCATCTGATACTCTTTCATCTGCATTTCTGTTTTTACCATTTACTCAATAGTAAAGATAAAATTTTATCCTGACAACATTTTTTTACAAAATTTCCAGCATTTTCTTCCACCACTGATCATCTGGTATCATTGTTCTTCTGAGCTTCCTTAAAGTTTCATCGGCTTCAGTAAGTTTATAAAAAGTGGGCTCGTTCGGAAATAGATACTTTAACTCATGGTCCAGATGAAACAGATTTCTCACTTTTTCATAAATACTCTTCCCAGTTGGTACTGTAGGTTCTGATGAGCTAGTAGAACCTACAGCTGTATGTTTAGCATGAGCTTTGATTCTTTTCTCATAAGTTTCCAAGTCTATTGATCTCAGTGAGCAGCTGGTTCCAACTTAGTCTATCTTGTGAGCTTGAAATTTTTCTGCGAAAACGTTGATGTCGACCAAAATATCATTACACTTTCTTTCTAGATTTTGCATGAAAGTTCTTTTTGTAAAAATTCTCTTTGCCTCCAAAACTACACCTGTTCTGTCATCAATTCCTAGCACTGCTAGCTGTTGTTTTGTTCTTGAATTCAAAAACTGAATGAGCTGCTGGGCTAGCTCTGGCTTACCTCTTGATTCATGTCTAGTTTTGTTTATTTCCTCCTGAGCTATCTTGACTAACTCATTCTGTTCAAAAGTAGCTTGAATGGAAGGCCAAATATCTCTTATTAAATTAATGATGTTCTCCCAAAGAATATCATTTATTTCATTCAGAGGCTTTTCCAGTTTAAGATCTTTTTGCAAAGCCTCAACCAATTTTTTCCAACCTTTTTATTTCTCTGAGGTTGTCAGCTACTGTCTTTTTGGATGTGTCATATTCTCCCTCCAATTTTGTTAATTGTAATTTTACTTCTTGGAGTTCTGTGACCTTTAGCTGCAAACTCTCCATTTGTTTAATCAAATCATCAGAATTCAAATTAGAAATATTCACCGGAGATGATTGTTCCTGTTGTCCTGTAGTACATGCTGCTGAAACCTGTTTGAGAATTTCCTGTTCCTGCAATGCCTTTTCCAGCTCCTTCTCGGTTTCATTTAGTCGCTCTGTCAAGTTTAACAGCAACTCCATCATTTCTTCTTGTGAATTTCCTTTTATTATTTCCTGTGTCTGCGGGTGCCTTGAGGCTGGTATTTTCAACTGTTTTCTCAGTGCAGCTATATCATCCTCTTTCTTTTTTATCGGTGCCTCAATACCTTTAGTGTCTTTGGGATTTGTGTCTACCAAAATGACTAACCTCAGAGACTTTGTCTATTGTCTTGTGCTGAGGAGAGCCTTCAGCCTATGTTGTAGGTATTGAGAATCTTATATTGTTAGCTCCGCCATTAGCTTTGTTGGTGAGAGTGGAATAAACCATTTCCCCTGTTTTGTAGGCTCTATCGATCCCAGGGATGGATATCCGCTAGAGATAAACTTCAAAATTGGTTGATATGTCACATTCTGTTGAAGTTGGCTTTTGCACTTTAGCTTTGAAGTGGCTCATTGGCATTTTACCTTGTGAAATCGAAAATGTACGTATAACTATGTGGATGTGGATGTGAGGTATCCTTCATATCTTTTGGTCTGGGCCTTCATTTTTAATGGTTCATTCCTTGTTTTGATATCAATGAAGGTTTTCTTTATGTCTCCAGTACCTGTCTTGGGCGGTCTGAAAGAAGATACTTCAGTGCTCAGTTGCTTTTGTACCCCTTTCTGGCTTATATTTGTTTCACTTGCTGTACCTGTTTGCTGACTATCTTCCCTGCGATCATCAAATATTTCATCTATGATCTCTACATCTGGAGGTGGATCAGATTTATGTTTTTTAGCTTGATGGACTTGTGGGGCTCCTGTTGAAGGTGTGGTATCTGGAGCTGACCTCTTTTTCCCTATTTCCACATTCGGTGGATTGCGTCTCACGGAGCTTGGTTGCTTTCTTTGGTGTTTGAGAAACTTGATTATTAATTTTGGAACTTCTGTGATTTTTACTGCCATGACAGGTTTCAATGACACGAACTATGAGTTCTTTTCCTTTTATACAAACTCTACGCTGTTCTTGATGAAATTTGTCTTCTTTTGTATAGCTTGTTGTAGAGTGGCTGTTGAAGATGTGCCAATATAGGGTACCTGCATTTGATCATATGTTTCTAGGTCCAATTTCTTCTCAGCATCTTTCATAAGTTTATTCAATTTGTCAGCTCCACTTCCCTCTTCAATAAGTGTTCCTTTAACCCATTCATCTTGATTTGCATACTGTTCTATGTCGAAGTGTGATGTATATGGAAGCAAATTCAACATACTTTATGTTTTCTTTCTAAATGAAACCAAAGGGGTCATAAGGGACCCAACGGAAAGATATGCAGATTTTCTCTCTAATATAAGTTACATCTCTCTAAACCTCTAGAATTGCAAATGAAAGGACCCCTGCTTGGCTTTTGATCCTTCGCCTTCTTTCTTCTTTACATTACAAAAATGGATCACATCTGAATTGTTCATTTGCCTGAAGTATTCCAAGGCAAAAATCCTCATGGGCACATATCTGGGTAACCTGAATGGATGTAATTCACATCCATAAATTCTGATGACTGTATGGTTTTGGTCCAAGTACCAATCCCCAACTTTGTAACTTTTTGTCAATTGCAGGGTCTTTCTTATCTCAGTACTAAGCCTGGGGGGAGAAACTCCCGTTAACAAGGTTGTAGCAGGATGTACAAATTGATCAATGAATTCTGAATAAGAGTAGGGAGAATCAGAGGACAAATGAATGATGGGGGACCAAAAAATAACAGACCTGGGATTACCTTTAGCATCAAGTTTACGGCAGGAAAGGGAACTACATGCGAGTGATAGAAAATTATGAGGTGATAGATAACTGAGGAGTACTTGAACACTTTTTCATCATCTAGCCTTAAAAATTGATCTTGGATTTTGTTGGCAATGAAGGAAGCATAGTCATACTTAATCTCAGGAGGCTGTCCAGGGGTGAAGATAGATAGCAAAGCCAGAGTTATCTCGTCAACATACTCACTGGTAGTGAATCCTAAGACAAAGGATATTACATTCACAATAAGCCTTCCCAAATGATTGAAAAAACAAAAACCATAGGGGGAAGTCCCTTTTGGCTGATGCTCAGGTAACATGAAGTACTGACACATTGCTTTCAATTTTTCTGGAGTTAACAGTCTGGTTTTCTCAATTAGCCCTTCCATGGATAGAGGTGCTAATTCTTGTTCTGGCTCAAATTGTAACATAGCATTGATAGCTTGAGGTGTTATAGGGAACAAAACACTTTGATCATGAGCTAATACAGCTCTTTGTGTGGGATCATAATTTGCATGACAGTAATGAATGATTTCGGGAAAACGTAGGCTTGTAGGAATGAAATACCTTGGGAGGTGGATTCCCACAACCCTATAAGATCTTGCCCCTTTGATATTAGTCTGCCAGCGACGAAACTCAAACGGGGACTTTCATCGAAATGCAGGTCTGTTATTTGGAAATCTTCATCTATGAGAGGCAAGTAGTCTAGGTCTCGGTTAGGAGCATTCAAAGGAGTGACGTTTAGAGCAGTAGGGGCCTCCATTTTGGTTGTTGTGGATTCAAAATGGAGGTTTCGATTCTTACGGACGGACGGATATCGGTCAAGAAAGTGGGACCAATTGCGGTTGAAGTAAATTCACGGGTTTTAACTCTTGATGAGGACTCGGGGAGAAGTTTTAACCACCCCCAGAAAAATACAAGAAACTAAACAACTTGCGGTGGTGGAATAAGTATCCACTGTTTTTAATGAAAACTGGTTCTTCAACAGGTAATGGATAATGGCAGGAACGTTCTTCAACACGGGCGCAACGGAATTTCTGAGTAATTTGGTGTATTTGCAGTGAATTTTGAAATTTGCAGCGGGAGCTTAGTCTCTTTCGAAAACCAAAATAACTAGAAAAACGCGAAAAATGGCTTAAAAACAAGTCAAAAGGGTTTTTGTCGTTTTCGAGGCGATGACGTCATTCGACGTACGGGGGTGACGAAAGTGGGGCCAGGCGGTATTTGATAGCAGTCAGCGGTAGGCATGTAACATGGGATAATTCGGTAAAAATCGTAATGACGTGATTCCCGTGTACCACGTGGAATGCGAATAAATCAACCCGCTCAAATGCTGGCTAAAAAACTCTTTGGCGATGGGCGGCGGATTGATCGGGACAGGTGATCAATGGAGGAATGATCGACGGGTAGAGGAAAGGCTTATCGCAGTTTTTGGAAAGTGGGCCGTCGAGGTTCCTTGAGGATTTTGACGTGTAATCTAATCACCCGGGAAGCTAATAGGCGGGAATGGTTGTTAATTAGTCCAAATGACTAATTAACCCCGTGAATTTTATAAAATGATTTGCGGCGGGGTTTGGCCATGTGGAATACCACGTGGAATGCTGAGTATGGTGGCGTGGGATTCAGTCGTAATCTTTTCTTGTTTTTGGTGTTAAACACATATGTTATGTGTTTAACGTTTTTCTTCATATATTTTATTATACGATGAATAAATTAATATAATTAATTCATCATAGGGGCGGAAT
Organism: Pinus albicaulis; assembly: GCA_034641835.2. Classification (NCBI taxonomy): domain Eukaryota; kingdom Viridiplantae; phylum Streptophyta; class Pinopsida; order Pinales; family Pinaceae; genus Pinus; species Pinus albicaulis. The sequence goes on from CM076581.1 coordinate 1,000,137,256, forward strand.
GTATATATAAGGTTAGAGTTTTACCAAAGGGTTTTATAAAGCGGGGTATTTAAATGTGCGGGACTATATATGCTTTGGTAAAACATTATAATAAGAGGGTTTTGGGGATGTTTATTAGAAAAGGGAGTTATATACATAGGAAAAAAGGATTTCACTAGGGATTTAATACAATAGAGTTAGGTGTTAGCATGAAAAAGGACAAGGAAAATCAAAACATCTTTGTATATCTAAGAAAGTGAAAACTTATGAAGTAAATTGCACATTTTTATCTTCAACACTTAAACTTAGAATAACAAGCTGTTTTGAGGAATTTTATGGAATGTTGCATCAGTTTCCTAAGTAAAATAGGATTTTACTTAGGAAAAGTTAAAATGGAAGATAATCAATGATGGATTATTTCAATTGCTTAGGTCTTTTGATCATTAGGCCGAGGGTCCGGTCCCTCCAGAAGTCAAGGAAATGCCTTGAGCCCCTTTGATCTCAAATTACCTTAGTACTTTTGGGGGAAATTAGTAAAACTCTTGAGGGAAAAATGGTGAGGGAGGTTAATGAATTTGACTTTGCTTGCTGTGATTTTTCAGTGTATTTCCTGCTTTAGTACTTGTGATGAAAGTAAATGATTAACCAACATGTAGCAGCACCATTCATCAGATAACACTTTTGTAGCACCATCTACCTACCCTATCTACTTAGTACTACCATTTTGTCTTCTTTATTAGGGTGCATTTAGACTTGCAAACCCTGATCAATCTTTTCTTTTTACATGATGAATCTATCTATTTCTACCCTTATTACATCCAAGGGCTCAGATTAAACTGTTGAGCACCTTTTATTCACTCTACCTAGCTACTTATATGCCAAGATTAAACTGTTTGGCTAGATATTTATTCTCTAATCTATAACATGAAATTGAAATATGACTAAGCCAAGTTTAAACAGTTTGACTTATTCATGAATTGTGGCAAAAGTTTCACAAGCTGCACACAATTGATTTATTACAACAGAGTAAAAATTAGTGGCATTTGGATTTGCACACTTTCCTTGGTCTATTTTTGCTTGGGGTTCATTTTTTCTCTTTTTGACCATTTTTATTCTTTTTACCCTTTGATCTTTCTTTTAGGGTATACCCTCTTTACATTTTTTAAATTTTTTGAGTTTTTTGGTTTTTTAAGAATATGGAACACCTTTGCTCAAGTAAGAAGGTTTGAACATATTCCACACTTCCATCAAGACAATCATGAAAGATGAAACCTATTGATATAGGAGGCTAACACTGGCTCCACTTGGGGATGGCTTTTCCTTGTGGAAAGTCAAGAACGGTAGATCAGATGCCTCAGAATGTCTTCAAACTGAAAATAAGGAATTTTCCTTCTTCTGGTAGCTTTATTTACATATGATAGTAAAACTTTTTTGGAACTTAGGGCCTTCACTTCGGGCTTCAATTCCAAGAAGTCACCATCCAATCCAAACTGTAGTAACAAAAATATAACAAGCAAACAATATATTATGTACAAGTTAGGAATGTCTAAACATTCTAGTAAATTGGATCAAAATAATGCTTAAGCATTCGACCATTGACTGGACCTTCTTCAACTTCTGAATTGTCCAAGTCCTTCAAAAAATAAGTATTGTTTCCCTGCAAGGCATGGATGATATAAGGCCCTTTCCACAAGAAATCAAACTTCCCATGTTTCCCTTTTTCTTCTCTTCTAGAATCCCATCTTAGGACCTTGTCTCCTAACTGAAAATCCTCTGCTTTAGTTCTTTTATCAAACATTTTCTTTAGCTTTTTCTGTAAGACTTGTGATCTTTGGTATACCTCTTCTCTGGTTTGTTGCAGGTGGATTGTCTGATTAATTCTTCTTTGAATGTCATTTGGCTCCACTTGAGCCTCTTGAAGTAATTTCATCACAGGGATTCCTAATGATGATGGGAATCTTGCCTCCAAACCATAAACTAATTCATAAGGACTAGTCCCAATGGATTTCTTGGTTGTAAGTCTGTTTGCCCATAATGCATAGGTCAGTTTCTTATGCCAGTTCTTTTTATTCTCCTCCAACAATTTCTTAATGATATTGATCAAACTCTTATTGGAGGATTCTGCCAGTCCATTACCTTGGGGGTAATAGGCTGTTGAATGGCCTAGAGTAATATGATATTTATGGCAGAAATTTATCATTTTCTTTGATTTAAATGCAGCAGCGTTGTCTGTTATAATCTTTTCTGGACATCCGAATCTTGAAAGTATGTTGGTTTCAAGAAACCCTATGATTACAGAAACATTGGACTGTCTACATGGGATGGCTTCAATCCATTTGGTGAAATAGTCTGTAGCAGTTAAAATCCATCTATGTTGTCCTGAAGAAGGGGGGTGAATCTCTCCAATAAAATCTAAACCCCATTGTTGAAAGGGTCTCTCTGTGGAAACTGGTTTTAAAGGTAGGGGTAACAACTTTCTTTTACCCTCAAATATCTGACATTTGTGACAGCTTGTTACAAATTTCTTTACATCAGAAAATAATGTTGGCCAGTAAAAACCGGCCCTTAAGATTTTGTCTGCAGTAGATTTCCAGTAAAGATGTCCTCCACAATCCCCTGCATGAAATTCATTAAGCACTTTATCAGCTTCATCTTTTAAGAGACAATTCAATAAAATTCCTTCATGATTCTTCCAAAATAAAGTGCTATCTAAAATACAATATTTCGAAGATGTCATCTTTAAAAATCTTTGCTTAGTTCTGGACAACCCTGGAGGAGCTTGCGGGTTTAATAGAACATGAATTATATCAGTATACCAGGGTGAATCTAAGAAAGCTTGACTGATCTGGGGAGTCGCCATCTCCTGCTCGTTATCCAGTTCATTGATATCTAAGGCTTGGCAATTGGTTTCTGTCATAAGTTGTGCTAGGCCTTAGCCTTTTATCAGTTTGGTTGGCTTGATTTCAATATCATATTCCAAAATGGTAGCTATCCACTTACCTCGTTTACCTTCAATGCCATCTTGAGTCAAAATATCTTTAACTACTGCATTGGGCACATATGCTATCACGTGAGAATATAATATGTAAACTCTAAAATCTTTGATTGCTTTTACCAATGCAAAAGCCTGTTTTTCCATAATATTGTATTTTAGAGGTACATCCCTCAGTGCTTTACTAAAAAATGCTATTGGCTTTTCACACCCTTGGTCATCTTTTTGAAGTAAAACAGCTGCAACAGTATGTTCAGAAGCAAATGAAAAAATAATAAAGTCTCTATCAAATTTAGGACTGGTCAAAACTGGGGTCCTTGTTAAAGCCATCTTAATTTCCTCGAATGATTGCTTGGCTTCTACAGTCCAGTCAATGCTTGAATCTTTCCTCAACATGTTAGTTAGTAATCTAAGTAATTCTGCTAGACTAGAAATAAATCTTCTCAAGAAGTTGATTTTTCCTATAAATGCTTGCAATTCTTTTATGTTTCTGGGGTGGGGTATTTGCAAAATTGCTTGAATTCTTTCAGGATCAATCCTAATGCCATCTTTAGAAATGATATGTCCTAAAAGCCTTCCTTCTTCCAAACCAAACAATGACTTCTTAGGGTTTAAAGAAATTCCATATTTTCTGCACTTTATAAATACTTGCCTTAGGTGACCTAAATGTTCTTGATCTGTTTTAGAGAAAACGGTCAAATCATCTAAGTAAATAACGAGAAAATCATGTATCTCTTTAGCAAAAGCAATGTCCATCGCTCTTTGAAAGGTAGCTCCTGCATTCTTGAGTCCAAATGGCATTTTGACATATTTAAACGTACCCCATGGTGTGGTAAATGCTGTTTTATCCTGATCATCAGGATGAACCAGAATCTGGTTGTACGCTGAAAATCCATCCAGTAGTGATATTCTCGAAGATCCCACTACCCTTTGGAGAATGTGATCCATTTTAGGTAGAGGATAGTTGTCTTTTAAAGAAACTTTATTCAAATTCCTTAAATCAACACACAGTCTGATTTCTCCTGTCTTTTTTCTGGTTGGTACTAGGTTAGAAACCCATTCTGAAAATCTGATAGGAGCTATAATCCCTGCTTCAAACATTCTTTTGATTTCCTTTTCAATTGAGGGTAATAAAACGGGATTAATTCTCCTAAGCTTTTGTTTAAAAGGTTTCTGGTCTGGTTTCAAAGGTATAGTATGTTGAATGATGGATGTATCATAAGATTTGAGGTCTTCATAACTCCAAGCAAAGACGTCCTGGAATTCTTTTAATAGTTCAACATATTTTACCTTCTGATCTTTTGGAAGAGATTTAGACAGCTTAACAATTTTTGGATGTTCTGATGTTCCTAAGTTGCATTCCTCCATATCGGTTTTAACAGGTTCCATTTTAGGTCTGAATGGAATATCATTTGAGTCAAATAGATCTTCCAAAGGTGTTAATCCTTTGGGTAATTGATTATCTTTTAAATTGATGATTTCTGTTTCATCTACGACTTCATCAAACTCCATTTGTTTCAAATTTTGCATGTCTTTTTCAGTGAATGCGGTTGGATGCAGCATATGAATTGCATTTTCTCTTGAAATTTCCATTTTTTGTTCTTTTTCTAGATCAATTTTATCTGCAGTCATGTCTTCATCTATATTACAGTTAGAAAACTCATTCTGAAGTGTCAAAAAACTATTGATTTGATGGTTATTCACAAATACTTGCCAATTCAAAAGATTGTCTGGTATTGCAGGCCTGTGCCTGATCTCAGCTGAAAACTGATGATTAGGATCAAAAGGCAACTTGCATGTACTAGCAAACATTGCTAAACTGTGAGCATGCAAGTTTTGTTTCCTGGGAATCTTGGCAAGTTGGGCTTGTAGAAATGTGTTGAGAATCTCAACAAGTGTCTCTCGGTATTGTTTCAGTCTCATGTCCTTTGTTGCACATTCTCCTTTAATTTGTTGGATAATTAGTTCAGAATCGCCTATGATTGATACCCTGATGCCTCCTAACTTCTTGACATGTTTAAGCCCCAATAAAAGAGCTTCATACTCTGCCATGTTGTTAGTGCATTTGAAATTTAACCTATAAGCATGACCCTCTGCATGATTGTTCTCTATATTGTGTAACCAAATTCCAGCTCCTGCACCTAGTCTGTTTACTGAGCCATCAAACTCTAAATGCCATAGAATTTCATGTTCGTAATCTTCATCAATTGTTTTAATAGATTTTCTGACAAGAGCTAGTTGTTTAGTTGTTTCGGGTTTTTCTTGGTCATCTGGTGTTTCTTTGTTTTCAGATATTTCTTCAATTTTGACAGTGGTTTTGTTTATGATTTCCTTTTCAGGAGCTCCTATTTCAGTAGGAAGATCTGACTCAGCATTGTATAAAATAAAAGAATCCATGTCAGAATGTACAGAATAAACCGGGAAGTTTTCAGGCTTCTCATGGCTACTCACTAAGTACTTCATCAAAGTTTCTCTATATAATCTTTTAGGCTGACCAAATACTGAAATAGTTGCATAAGACATATCTAGTTGAATAGATCCTCCGAGTTTAGCACCCCAAGACCTAGATAATAACATACCATATTTGGGTGGAATATCAGCGACTACTATGTCCATTAAAACAGACTTAGCAGGGTATTGGACCAAAGTGACACACAGATCTTTAATTAAACCTAAACATTTTACCTGACTGGAATCAAATGAAAACAAATCTTTGTATGGTCTAGTAATATCCGGATTCAATCTTTCCATTACTGCTTTTGGCATCAAATTGTGAGATGCTCCAGAATCAAGCATTGCATTATGGAGTATCTTGTCATGAACATTCAGGCTTACATAAAATGGAGGAGTTCCCCCACTTTCTGGTTTGCCATTAACCTAAGGGCCAAAAAGAATTTTGGGTTGATCATCAAGAATATTTACTGAATCATCCAATCCAGTAATATTAATGTTTAAAGACTTGGAAATCTGATTCCTATAGACATCATGTTTAGCCAATTCTGATAAAGGAACAGCTATCTTGAGTTTGCCTATTTCAGCTTCTAGATTAAAGGGTTTTTCTGTTTGAGCTTTAGTGTTTTGCACGGTTGGATTTTCTCTGTTTACTGGATCTTCAATGTTTTTCTCTTTTTCATGAATGAAGTTTTGCTTTGAAGATGTTTCAGGACTAACTTCTACTGTTTCTTCTACAGTTCCTACATGAGGAGATGTATTGGATTGCTGTTTGTCGATTGGTTGGTTGTCAGAGACATCTTCAATTATTGGATTTGAAAAACTAGGAGTTATCCTAGGCAAAATTTGTATTTGGGGAATGTTTTGTACGGGGGAAGTATTTTGTACAGGGGTAATGTTTTGTTTTCCTTTGACATTTTGTTTTGTGGTTTTCTGTTTATTTTTTTCTGGTACATCTATCCGTCTACTTCTCAAGTTGTATTGCTTATGAACCTCGTAGATTGCTGTGTCATAGCCTTCTTTGAAATCAAAAGTCTCACCTGAATGAGTGTGGAATGTTTCAAGGATATGATTCTCTTGATCATCCTGAGATAGAAAGATTTCTGATTCATCTTTGTCCTCATTGACATTGTTTATTTCTACATCTTCTGTAGGTCCTTCTGAGGTCGAACCTTCAACAAAGTTTTCTTGGAAAGGTGGTCTAATGTTTTGATCAGGGATATTCTTTCCAATATTTTGGTTCAGATTCCTCCTAAAGTTTGGGTTTCTTGCAACATTCTGGTTATCAGTAGCAGACTTTCTTTCAATGGTTTCCACTCTATCACCTAATCTTTCCATACCTTTAATGATTACATCCAGCTTCTTTTCAAAAGCTGAAGGTTCTTCCTTCATAGGCATTCTCCTCTCTGCTCTTTCTCTGGCTCGTTTTTCTATCAGATTTGCTTCTACGCTCACCACTATGCTCTGCATTTCCTCTAGTGTTTGTGGAGCTCTTTCCCTAAGAGAATAAGCTATTTCAGAGTCAAAACCGTCTGGGAATTTGACCAACACATTATTAGGTGGGGGTCTTAGATTCAGAGGAACCGCATGATATGATTCATTAAATCTAATGATGTAATCTGGTACGGTTTCATTTGGTCTTCTTCTTAATTTTTCAAATTCTGATAAGATCTGGAGAGGATCTTTCTTTTTCTCCCATCTGTTTAAAAATGCCCTATACAAAGCTTCTAGGTCAGCAATACTGTTCGGGGTGAGAGCCCTAAACCAAGTTCTAACTTCTCCAGTAAGACTTTGTACAAAAATTCTCCTACGGATATCATCAGTATCAATCTCATAAAACTCAAAGTAATCTGTCATCCTTTTGGTGTGTTGTTGAGCTGTGTAGGTGCCTGATCCGTCAAAAGGTGTGATCTTACTTTGGTAGTCTGGTGGTAAAGCTGGAGGGTTGGCTGGTACTATTAAAGGGGCATATCGATTGGCCATTGGAAGATAAAGTGGAGTAACAAGAGTAGCCGGTCTAGTAGGAGGAGATGGAGGTCTGACAGGTGGAGATGGAGGTCTGACAGGTGTTTGAAAAGTGGCTGAGTTCGGAGATGCTTCGGTTATTACAGAAATGTTTGAGCTTTCTTCAAAGGCTTGCTCAGATTGAATGGAGTTATGAAATTCTCTGTCAAGATGATGCGAAACAAATCTATATTGCAATTCTTCAATGAACCAAGGATCTTGAATCAACCTAGATAATTCAGTCTCAGAAAAATTTACAAACAAAGATGTTTCAAATCTCGCGTCAAAAGGAACGTCGTCAATATAAATAATTTTCACAGGACAAGATGCAGATCTAGAGAGTGGTCTAGAACTACTTGTACTTTCCTGACTTCCTCTTTCAGAACTCTCTTGACTTCCTTGTCTTCTAAGAATCCTAGGGATCAGATTTGGATTTTCAAAAATTGGTGGTGGATTTGGGTCAGGGTTTGACCTAGTATGTCGAATCCTTTCTGAAGCCAGTTTTCTTAGAATATGTGTGTTTGAATTTTGGGTTTTACTTGAAAAATAAATACAACTTCTACAAATTCTTTAAGAAATACTGATATGTGATTAAGATTTCCTCAAAGATCTGTTTAAACTAGAGATTCTGATTGAAAAATTTGAAACTAAGATTCAATTTATAAGCTAAATCAGAGATAGACTGAAACAGCATTTATTTACTTTTGCAATTGCATAGCAAAAGCAATTTCAAAGGCTTCCTGGCTGATATTCAGACTCTGTCTGTAGATTATAAATCAAACAATAGTATCAATAAAATGATTCAGGTCCCCAGTATGGTCGCCACTATGTTATCACTCAGGTTTTCCTAGAAGTTGTGTAAGAGGAAATTGTACCCGAGGTAACCACAAACCAATCTTTTAGATGCAGAATCTAGCCAATCTGCATCCAGAGAGGGCTCTCTCTTTATGATTTATCTTTGTTTTTGAATGATTTTAGGCTAGTTCTAGATGCAAAGTTTGTTTTGGGAAAATGGTGGAATCCACAAACTAAGGGCAAGGTTGAGGGCTTTCAGTCCATTGGGCTATGGAGTCTAAGGATGGCTTTACTGGATTTCTTTTCTGAACACAAGATGGTATTACAGGGCAAGATAGCTAGACGGAGAACAATCCTTAAAATTTAAAGTGGAAGGATGGTCTTGAAGGGATGAAAGGCAACTAAGAATCTTTCACCATATTCAAGAGGAAGAAGAGAAATGATTACAAGCAAAGAGCAATGAAGGATTCTTTGTTACAGTAATCAACAATATTGAATCGGCAAAACATGAGCAATTAAGAATTCATGCTTATAACTAATCCAGAAGAAAACATCGAGAATAATCACATTTGAAAACAGAGTACAATTAAGCAAATTCTGTTTCAATCCTTTATGTAAACTATTCAGAAACGGATATGATGATAGCAAAAACTAATATAAAATTTAAACACAAGGGTTGGAAAACTTATTGAACTGAAGTCCAACACATGAATCCTGCAACAAGTCCAGTGCTTCAAAACGTCATCCAGTAAGCCACAAGTAAATTTGTCCAAAAGCTTTTTATTCCGAAAACCTCAATGTTACAGCCGAGTAATAGAATCCACCCCTCAAAACTCTATTTGAAGGCTTATTTATACAAAAATAATCTTAACAATCTTACTCTATCCTAGCCAATAATTCAGGCTGACTTAAAGCGCATTTACAACAAACAAGAGACACATGGTCTCGAAAATAGAATAATGAGTAACGGCTGATGTGCTGTTCCTTTCTTCATGGACGTGCTAAGGATAAGTGCTCTAAATAGGGCTTTGTGCTGTCCTTTGTGTATTCCTTTGACTTGTTGAATACTTTTACTTCTCACGGATACTCTTTACTCTTTCATCTGATACTCTTTTTTCTGATACTCTTTTTTTTACCATTTACTTGATAGTAAAGATAAACTTTTGTCCTGACAACATTTTTACAAAATTTCCATCATTTCCTTCCACCACTGATCATCTGGTATCATTGTTCTTCTGAGCTTCCTTAAAGTTTCATCGGCTTCAGTAAGTTTATAAAAAGTGGGCTCGTTCGGAAATAGATACTTTAACTCATGTTCCAGATAAAACAGATTTCTCACTTTTTCATTAATACTCTTCCCAGTTGGTACTGTAGGTTCTGATGAGCTAGTAGAACCTATACTAGTAGAACTTACAGCTATATGTTTAGCATGAGCTTTGATTCTTTTCTCATAAGTTTCCAAGTCTACTATTTGTTCCTCGGTGAGCATGGGACTTGGCAAATCACTGTCCAGCAGAGCTTGAAATTTTTCTCTGAAAACGTTGATGTCGACCAAAATATCATTACACTTTCTTTCTAGATTTTGCATGAAAGTTCTTTTTGTAAAAATTCTCTTTGCCTCCCAAACTACACCTGTTCTGTCATCAATTCCTAGCAATGCTAGCTGTTGTTTTGTTCTTGAATTCAAAAACTGAATGAGCTGCTGGGCTAGCTCTGGCTTGCCTCTTAATTCATGTCTAGTTTTGTTTATTTCCTCCTGGGCTATCTTGACTAACTCATTTTGTTCAAAAATAGCTTGAATGGAAGGCCAAATATCTCTTATTAAATTAATGATGTTGTCCCAAAGAATATCATTTATTTCATTCAGAGGCTTTTCCAGTGTAAGATCTTTTTGCAAAGCCTCAACCAATTTTTCCAACCTTTTTATTTCTCTGGGGTTGTCAGCTACTGTCTTTTTGGATGTGTCATATTTTCCCTCCAATTTTGTTAATTGTAATTTTACTTCTTGGAGTTCTGTGACCTTTAGCTGCAAACTCTCCATTTGTTTAATCAAATCATCAGAATTCAAATTAGAAATATTCACCTGAGATGATTGTTCCTGTTGTCCTGTAGTACCTGCTGCTGAAGCCTGTTTGAGAATTTCCTGTTCCTGCAATGCCTTTTTCAGCTCCTTCTCGGTTTCATTTAGTCGCTCTGTCAAGTTTAAGAGCAACTCCATCATTTCTTCTTGTGAATTTCCTTTTATTATTTCCTGTGTCTGGGGGTGCCTTGAGGCTGGTATTTTCAACTGTTTTCTCAGTGCAGCTATATCATCCTCTTTCTTTTTTATCAGAGCTTCAATACCTTTAGTGTCTTTGGGATTGTGTCCCAAACCAATAATGATCTCTTCCAGAGACTTTATTCTATTGTCCTTGGCCTGTGAGGAGGCCCTTTCAATTTTCAATGTTGTAGCAGTATTATTCAAGGAATCTTGTAGTGTTAAAGCCGCCATGGCTTTGGTGGTGAGAGTGGAATAAACCATTTCCCCTGTTTGCCTATGAAGCTCTATCTGATCCAAGGGATGGATATCCTTTGCTAACACTTCAAAATTGGTTCTGATATAATCTGTTGCTGAAGTTGGCTTTGGCACTTTAGCTTTGAAGTGGCTCATTTGCATTTTACCTTGTGAAAGATCAAATGCTGACATCAACCTTTGCTGATTGTGAGGAGCCATTTTCATATACTGATCATAGACCTTCATTTTCAATGGTTCATTCTTTGTTTTGATATTAATGAAGGTTTTCTTAATGTCTCCAGTATCTGTCTTTGGCGGTCTGAAAGAAGATACTTTAGTGCTTAATTGCTTTTGTATCCCTTTCTGGCTTATGTTTGTTTCACTTGCTGTACCTGTTTGCTGACTATCTTCCCTACCATCATCAAATACTTCATCTATAATTTCTACATCTGGAGGTGGATCAGACTTATGTTTTTTAGCTTGATAAACTTGTGGGGCTCCTTTTGAAGGTGTGGTATCTGGAGCTAGCCTCTTTTTCCCTATTTCCACATTCAGTGGAGTTTGCATCTCTGGAACTTGGATTTGCTTTGCTGGTGTGTGAGAAGCCTGAGATGGTTCTGGTGCTTTGGAACTCTGTGATTTTTCTGCCATGACCAGAGTTTCAATGACCTGAACTATAGGTTCTTTTCCTTTACCCTTGGGTTCTGCTGCTACTGATGGACTATCTTTCTATAGAGCTTGTTGTAGAGTGGCTGCTGAAGATGTGCCAATGTAGGGTACCTGCATTTGATCATATGTTTCTAGGTCAAATTTCTTCTCAACATCTTTCATAAGTTTATTCAATTTGTCAGCTCCACTTCCCTCTTCAATAAGTGTTCCTTTAACCCATTCATCTTGATTTGCATACTGTTCTATGTCAGGAATTCTGTGATGTACATAAGGAGATGACTTATTTTTTAACCTTCTTTCACAAATGAAACCAAAGGGGTCATATGGCACCCAACGAAAAGATGTCTGGAATTTTCTCTCTAATATAAGTTCTGCTTCTCTCTCAGCTTCTCTAGAATTGCAAATGAAAGGACCTAACTGGCTTTTGATCCTTAACTGAGCTTTCTTCTTTACATTGCAGAAATGAATTACATCTGAGTTATTCATCTGTCTAAAGTATTCCAAAGAAAAAATTCTCATTGGTACATATCTGGGTAACTTGAATGGATGTAATTCACATCCATAAATCCTGATGACTGTATGGTTTTGGTACAAGTACCAATCCCCAACTTTATAACTCTTTGACAATTGCAAGGTCTTTCTAATTTCAGTACTAAGTCTGGGGGGAGAAATTCCTGTTAACAAAGTTGTAGCAGGATGTACAAATTGATCAATGAATTCTGAATAGGAGTAGGGAGAGAGAGAGAGAGAGAGAGTCTGAAAAATGGTGGGGGGATAAAAATGTAACGATTCTAGTTAAACATTTGAACGGGGAAGAAATTTAAATTGTCGAGTGATAGAAAATTCTGAGGTGATAGATAATTGAGGAGTACTTGAACACACTGAATAATAAACCTTAAAAATTGATCATGGATTTTGTTGGCAATGGAAGGAAGCATAGTCATACTTAATCTCGGGAGGGCGTCGAGGTGAAGATAGATAGCAAAGCCAGAGTTATCTCGTCAACATACTCACTGGTATTGAATCCTAAGACAAACGATATTACATTCACAATAAGCCTTCCCAAATGATTGAAAAAACAAAAACCATAGGGGGGAGTCCCTTTTGGCTGATGCTCGGGTAACATGAAGTACTGACACATTGCTTTCAATTTCTCTGGAGTTAACAGTCTGGTTTTCTCAATTAGCCCTTCCATGGATAGAGGTGGTAATTCTTGTTCTGGCTCAAATTGTAACATAGCATTGATAGCCTGAGGTGTTATAGGGAACAAAACACTTTGATCAGGAGCTAATACAGCTCTTTGTATGGGATCATAATTTGCATGACAATAATGAATGATTTCCGGGAAAACGTGAACTGTAGGAATGAAATACCTTGGGAGATTGGATTCCCACAACCCTATAAGATCTTGCCCCTTTGAGTATACGTCTCTGCAGCGACAGAAACTCAAACGGGGACTTTCATCGAAATGCAGGTCTTTTATTTGGAAATCTTCATCTATGAGAGGCAAGTAGTCTAGATCTCGGTGAGGAGCATTCAAAGGAGTGACATTTAGAGCAGAAGGGGCCTCCATTTTGGTTCTTGTGGATTCAAAATGGAGGTTTCAGTTTTTCTTGTAGACCGGACGGGATATCTGACAAAAGAAGAAATTGGGACAAATTGCAGGTTTGGGAAGCAAATTCACAGGTTTAAACTCTTCAATGAGGACTCAGAGAGGATTTTTAACCACTTTTTCAGAGAGAAACACAAGACAAACTAAGCTTAACTTGCGGTCGGGGTGCGGAATGATAAATACATTTTTTAATGGCGTTTCTTCATGATAATGGATATTGTGAGGAGAATTTTGCTAACAGTATTGATTTACGAGTAATTTGGTGTATTTGCAGTGAATTTTGAAATTTGCAGCGGGAGCTTAGTCTCTTTCGAAAACCAAAATAACTAAAAAAACGCGAAAAATGGCTTAAAAACAAGTCAAAAGGGTTTTTGTCGATTTCGAGGTGATGACGTCATTCGACGTACGGGGTGACGTAAGGGAGTGGGACCCGCGGTATTCGATAAGCGGTAAGCGGTGAGCCCGCACCGCTTATGGAGGAAGGCGGTAAAAATCGCAATGGCGGCGATTCCACAGGCTGCTTGCCACGTGGAATGCTGAATAGTCAAACCCGCTCATTCCCCGCTGGCTAAAAAACTGACATGCGATGGGCAGCGGGATTGATCGGGACCGTTGATCAATGGAGGAATGATCTGACGGCTGGAGGAAAGGGAAACTTGTGCAGTTTGGAAAGTGGGCCCGTCGGGGTTTAAACAAGTTTTGACGTGTAATCTAATCACCCCGGGGAGAAGCTAATAGGCGGGAATGGTTGTTAATTAGTCCAAATGACTAATTAACCCCATGAATTTATAAAATGAATTGCGGCGGGGTTTGGCCATGTGGAGTGCCACGTGGAATGCTGAGTATGGTGGCGCAGGATTCCGTCGTAGTTTATTCTTGTTTTTGGTGTTAAACACATATGTTACGTGTATAACGCTTTTCTATATATATTTTATTATACGATGAATAAATTAATATAATTAATTCATCATAGGGGCGGAATTATATATAAAGCTATAGTTTTTACCAAAGTGCTTTATAAAGCGGGGTATTTATTTTAAATGTGCGGGACTATATATGCTTTGGTAAAACATTATAATAAGAGGGTTTTGGGGATATTTATTAGAAATGGGAGTTATATACATAGGAAAAAGGGATTTCACTAGGGATTTAATACAATAGAGTTAGGTGTTAGCATGAAAAAGGACAAAGGAAAATCAAAACATCTTTGTATATCTAGAAAGTGAAAACTTACTGATAAATTGCATTTTTATCTTGACACTTAAACTTAGAATAACAAGTTGTTTTGAGGAATTTTATGGAATGTTGCATCAGTTCCCTAAGTAAAATAGGATTTTACTTAGGAAAAGTTAAAAATGGAAGATAATCAATGATGGATTATTTCAATTGCTTAGGTCTTTTGATCATTCGTAAGAGATGGGTATCAGTGAGCTGTAGGCCCTTTGATCTAATTAACAAACACTTTGGAAATTAGTAAAACTCTTGAGGGGGAAAAATGATGAGGGAGGTTAATGAATTTGACTTTGCTTGCTGTGATTTTCCAGTCTATTTCCTGCTTTAGTACTTGTGATGAAAGTAAATGATTAACCAACATGTCGCAGCACCATTCATCAGATAACACTTTGTAGCACCATCTACCTACCCTATCTACTTAGCACTACCATTTTCTCTTCTTTATTAGGGTGCATTTAGACTTACAAACCCTTTTCAACATTTTCTTTTTACAAGGCAAATCTATCTAATTCTACCCTTATTACATCCAAGGGCTCAGATTAAGCTGTTGAGCACCTTTTATTTACTCTACCTATCTACTTATCTGCCAAGATTAAACTGTTTGGCTAGATATTTATTCTCTAATCTATAACGCTGAAGACTGAAATATAATTGGCTTAGAGTTTAAACGGTTGACTTATTCATGAATTGTAGCAAAAGTTTCTAGGAAACACCTGATTGATTTATTACATGAGTAAAAATTAGTAGCATTTGGATTGCCCTTTCCTTGGTCTATTTTTTGCTTGGGGTTCATTTTTTCTCTTTTTGACCATTTTTATTCTTTGTACCCTTTTATTTTTTTTTTTTTTTTTTTTTTTTTAGGGTATACCCTCTTAACAATAAAGAATGAATTTGCAAAGGAATCAAAATAAAAAGGTAATCACTCCAACTAATCAATTTTTAATTACCGAGTATGTGTTATGTTTTTCTTTAGCAGAGACACTTTAGTAGTCTCATCAGATGGGCCCTTAAAACCTGCTTATGTAGAGATTTCCTTCTTGCATTAATATGTCCTGCACTATCGCAGTCCTCTTGCGCTAGTACAGGAACAGAGATTTATGCAAAGGGTATAAATGGTGTCTTTACTAAAAGCATTTTACTTCATGCAAGAGCTCGAACTGTTCAAGGTTCGGAGCACTTAGATCTTGTGGCGAGAAAGTGGTTCTTGTACCTGATCAAAGCTTCTTACACTTAATATTTAATTCTTAAAATTAGTGTTCAATTATTGCAAGTGCTAGATTTCTATCAAATCAAATCACACACATAAAATTTAATGTCTCTGATTTTAACAAAATGCAGAAGTAAAGAAACAATCATTTATCCTGTCATAATCATTTAAAGAAAGAAAGAAAGTCATGGAAAGTAAATTAAGAAATCTTGCTGAAGAAAACTTGTTGCATCACACAAACGTGCACTGGTGCAAGTTCATCTCTCCTGCTTGTACCAGGCAGGAAATCCAATCTGAAATTAAATGCAAGAAAGTAGATTGAATTACAAAAAAAGGAAATATCACACCAAGGTGCACTGGTGCAGGTTCACTTCTCCTGCTTGTACCAGGCAGGAAATCCAATCTGAAATTGAATGCAAGAAAGTAAATTGAATTGCAGAAAAAGGAAAGATCACACCAATGTGCACTGGTGCAGGTTCAGTTCTCCTGCTTGTACCAGGCAGGAAATCCAATTTGAAATTAAATGCAGGAAAGTAAATTGCAGGAAAAGAAAGTGTAACTACTTCACATGATGGATCTGTTTTCAATAAGATAGGAATATGTGTTGAAAGTTAAATCATACTTTAATCATTTAAACAAAAACTACAGGAATATATATGCTGAAAGTTAAATCACAATTTAATAATATAACACACAAAACAGGAAACAAGAAAGAGGGTAAATGTGCTGGGTTGGCTGGACCCTAACAAACCAGCACGTTTCCCTTTTAAATTAAACCACTGCTTAGTACTTTATCAATTCATTAGCTTTCAAACATAGAAACATGATTTATGAAACATGAGGCGGAAAAACCTTTATTATTAATTCACAAAGGCAAAGTACATTATAAAGTACAGAGTCCAGCCTAGATTTGGGCGATACCAGCAAAATTTTTTTACAGCAATGTTGTTGTAGCGTCGCTCCTCCTCGTTCCCCCTTTTCTACGTGCATCATTCCTCCTTTTATAATCTTCATAATGATGAAAAAAAATCGTTCCTTTGCAAGGAATATGGGGATTGAATCCCAACCAAGTCTAATAACAGTACAACCTTTCCCCTATTAAAAGAATCAAATATTTAATATGAATTTTCCAATTCTGGGATTTTTCTAGAATTCTGGAAAATTTGGTAATTTTAACAAACTGTCTTTAGAGACCCCTTCGTATCTCTTCAACCATTATGTATTTTGGAAAAAAGCTCGTTCCTTACCCAATTTCCTACACTGGGAAAAAAACCCATGTCGCGAAATTTATTTATTTATTTTCATCTGCACAAAAACCGAGGTGGAAGTTAGCAGTACAGAAACTGTTGACCATGCTTTTTAGAATTCTGGAAAAACATTATTTTTTATAAAAGTGCTTCAAAGACCCATTCGTATCTTTTGGAAAACTTTGAATCTCAAGAAACAAGATTAGTTATGGGTAATTGCTTATATTTGTGAAAAACCCATTTTCTCGGATTTCCATAATTCACTTCCATTTGCATAAAAACCGAGGTCAAACTTGGCCATTTAGGAATCATGCGGATTTTGAGTAGACTTATTAATTTGCAAATGCTGGTGCAGGAATGTGTTCGTCCGGTACTAGTGCAAGAATGTGTGGTGCAGAAACTTCACCTCTATCAGAATAGGCATATAACCAACTTTGTAAATCTGTAAACACACAAATTATTATTAAATATTCCTTTGAGGTTTAAATCTCATTAAAACAAAGGAATAGCAAATAATTTCTTATTATCTCCGAGAATGCACAAAACTATAATAATGACTATTCAAGCTAAACAAAAGCATGAGTGATTTAATGTAAAAGGTGATATAAATGAAGGCAAAATAGAGGCCCAACATCCCCACATGCTAACCTTCTTGCATGTCCTCATGCAAGGAAATCAATTGTCATATTGTCGCTTCCTCATTAAAACAAGATTAAAAACATTTATGTGCATTTGTAATGATGTTTCCTGCAATCCTATATGATCACATTTCCTTCGCTAGATAAATCTTGTTTCAAGAACAGAGTGTTTGCTGGACTCTTTGATTATTTATACTAATTTCAAGAAAATCTACCACAAGAACTACAATAAAAATATCAAATTGCAAGGATGGTGTGTGCTTGCACTGATCTACTTACACCGGCTAAACTACGTTGCTTTTCTGGCACTTTTCTGCTTGCACTACTGTATATTACAACGTGATTGCACTGGTGCAAGCATAAAATTTGCAAGAATTATAGACAAAAAGAGTATGATACATACATGTTACCTTGTCCCAAATTAATTCCTTGTTTTGTTTCTGCCCAAAGTCTTATAATGAATATCGAATTTTGTTGAAAAGGTGAAATCTCAAAATAAATACCACAAGTTCATGCACCTACTATAGCAATCTTGTACATAGATTATGCAGCGCATATTTAGAGGCAACCACCATCAATACACATTGTTTCCAACCAACATCTTCTGAGCAGTCATCATTGAGTAATTCATCACTATGAAATTCAAAATTAGTTATGATACCAATTAGTAACCTCTTTATTGAACACTCTAAATTCCATTGTTATCTGTATTCAAAATAAATTTCCTCTTAATATAGAACAAATAATAACCTTTACTAAGGGTACCACATCCTTAAAGATTATTGATTCTTTAAAGATATAACTCAAAGCATCTTGTTCAAATTGTCTTTAAAACCATTTTCCAAGAAAAAAAGATAAGTTCAGGGGAAGAGAAATACAGCCAAACAAATCATAGTATGCAATTAACTTTAATACCAGAGACATAGCCCTGTTGCCCGTACGTGTCCATAACCTCGATAGGGGTGTCTTTTGACCCATCAAAATGTTTGTGTCCCACTTACTAGACATGGATTCAGAGTTATCTTATTTTAATTTTAGATGAAGGCCATTGTTCTGGCTTGGTAACCAACTAATGGCAGTGCCACTCACAAGAAGTAACATGGATGAACATGTCTGCTCATGATGAGACCTCCTATCTTCCAACTTTTCGATTGAAAGCCATTGCTCTAGTTTAGTGACTAGAAGAAGTAATGCCATGCATGCTAGGTCTCATGATTATGGTAGGTCAGCTCATCACGAGGCCTCCTATCCTCCCCTAAATATTTTGTATACTCTGATTATGATCAACCTAAAAGGTTACTTAATAAGTGGGGAGATAGATCTACTCCTTAATAGTACGAGATGGCGTGAAATTTTTTTAATGAATAATCATTACTAACTAGTTCCTCTTCCCTAAAGACTTATTAAAGATATCCCAGATAATGACTAAAAGACTTCTTGAATTAAGAATGCTAGTGTTCTCATTAGTAGCTTATTATGATCTTAACAAGAGTGGTCCTCCATAGGGGGTTTCCAATATTACCTTCTAAGGGAAACTGAAATTATATATATCAGATGACAACTTCTTAGAGTGATTAGTCATGGTTACTTTGAAAAATCATGAGGTATTAGAGTGAATCATACTCAACAAGATGTGTCACAGATGTGTGTGTTAACAACCAATGCAGATCAAAAGTAGTTTTAGTGACTACACTTTAAAAATCAAAACCCAAATAGCATATTAACAACTTTATTCACCTACCCTACTTTACCTAAGAGGCAGAAGACTTATTTTTATGTATAGGAGTACTTCCAATGAAGCCATGTACAGATTAGGTGAAAATATATATTCATGCTCAAATTTATCATACAAACTTGAAAGTGTGCATGAGCATGATGTTGTAAATATTGAGAGGGGGGGGGGGGGGCGGGGGGTGAATTAGTATTCCTTTCAATTAGAGCATTAATTAATCTTCAATTATTATCATTGTTTGTACAATGATAGCAGCAAACAAGAGGAACACAAATGCACACAGTTTTTAAGGTGGAAACCCACTCTGGGACAAAAACCACCTAATTCTTTTCTATTAATTCTTTAATATTCAACTCCAATTGAAAATAAAGCTCCAACTTCCTAAAATCTAGAAAATCATTCTTCTCCAGCTCTGTCTGGATGGATGCTCCAACGCCTGAGATTCTTCAGTACACAACTTAACGGATGCCCCAACACCCAATGAGCTACAACTCACCCTAGCACCACCCTACCACACTATAGAAGAATAAAAGAAGAATGGACTCCCATACCAGGGAAAATGGTCCACTTTACAATGATATAGAATGATGCAGAAGAAGAAGATATAGTAGACCTGCACCTTGCTTTGCTTTGCTGCCATAAAAAGTCTGGTCCTTTGCAACTCTTGACAACACATGATCTAGCTTTTTCTTGCCTTCTAGGAGCTCGATATTGAATCTGGTATATCTCTGTTATTTCAAATCCTCAATATCTAATTTTCAAACTTGTAGCAGTCCTCTGAGTCATATTTCCAATGCCACAGGTCTGGCCCAAGTTGGATACTTCAAGAGAGAGTTATACCCAATCTCTCGCAATGCCCTAATTATGGATTGTTTCAGCATAGCACACTTGTACGGTATGCCACGTCTCACTCTTTCTTCATTTGGCTCTGAAATTGATAGAGCGAAAATTAAATATTGTGCATTATCTGCCACTTTTTACAGAATTCCAATCCGATACTTAGAGAGAGAGTTATGACAAATTTACCAAGGTCAATTCTTTGAGATGAATTTCAGGAGCCTGCAAAAATCCTGACTTCCACAGATCATATCTCCAAAACTATGGCATACCTTGATCTGAAATTTTTACAACAGCTTCCTCCAGATTTTTTCTTCACTTGATAAAATTTTCAGCTTTGGAACCTTCGCAGAAAACAAGTTAGGGCGCAAATTCCACGATGCCCTGTTTCAGATAGCGAAATCCCTTACCTAAGGAGGAAATGAAGATAACAATTTATATAAATGGTTAGGTTGAGAGGGGCTTCAACAAGTGAACGTGGGAAGTATTTTAGAAGCTTAAAAAATATTAATTATGACTTTTCAATGACCCATGCCCCAACCCCATGGGGTTTTAGCCCACTAACTGGGGGTACAAACTTCAAACATGAATATCTCTCAAACCATGAAGAATTACATGGCGTGCCATATATCAACGGAAACATCTCGACAAGTAGAAACCATACAAATAATCATTGAACCAGAATATATTAATTTCGTAGGTCAAAATTCCCATGCAATATTGGGTTAGCCCCTGGTGCTGATTGGGTTGACATCAATAACAACCACTGATCAACACATGAAAAACCAACGAATGTAAATGATATGACAACAAGAGTTTTAGAAGAGGATAATTTTTCCTTGCTTGAGTAGTTGTTTGGAACCAATGTTCGATGTAATCATGGTAGCCTTGGTCCATTTCTTGATTTGGCCCATGTTGCTTGTCCTCTTCTTCCATGACATGTTGATTGTTCTCCATAGGGTGAGTAGTCTCTTGATTACATTCTGGATATGCTGATAGACATGTGAAGAACTTTTCATTCTCAGGTTTAAATGGATATCCTTCGTTGATTATAGTGCATGATTCATTTGTCTCCTCAAAAGAGACTTCTAAATCCTCTTGTGATGGTGGAGAAATGGACAAGTCCTTGACTATTGTCAAGAAGTTTTCTTCCTAAGAGTTAGAGATCAAGATCCCAACAGTTGCTAGGACTTGAGAGAGAACCTTCATACTTTTTATCATCTTTAAGTCCATCTGGTTGATTGGTAGTCCCTGTCTCCACACACATATTAGTAACGGGGGTTATTACAACACCCCAAAAATTATATAACATTAAGGATCTGAAGAAAATTTATTTTCAAAGTTATTGGCTGAAATAAGGCTCACCACACTTGCATAAAAGAAACAAAAAGATAAAGGCAGAATTACCCCTATTGCATCAATAGAAAATTCTTACCAAATCAAATCGCCTCCCCGACAATGGCGCCAAAATGTTGGGTGCAGGAATTGCACTTAAGAAAACTCCTCAACACTTAATTATCAACCCGGGGGATTCGTAAACTTAGAGATGAAGCACATGCAATGCCAGAGATGGTATGAATTTCCCTGATAGAAATTCCTACTTTCTTAAAGAAAAGCTTGCAGAATCGAAAGAGTAAAAGATAACTAAATCATCAAAGTAATCTAGTGCTGGAACAAGAAAGAATGCATTTGCAAAGGAATTAAAATAAAAAGGAAATCACTCCAACTGATCAATTTTTAATTACTGAGTATGTGTTATGTTTTTCTTTAGCAGAGACACTTTAGCAGTCTCATCAGATGGGCCCTTCAAACCTGCTTATGTAGATATTTCCTTCTTGCATTAATTTGTCTTGCACTATCGCAGTCTGCTTGCACTAGTGCATGGACATAGATTTATGCAGCGGGTATAAATGGTGTCTTTACTAAAATCATTTTACTTCATGCAAGAGCTTGAACTGTTCGAGGTTCAAAGCAATCAGATATTGTGGAAAGAAACTGGTTCTTGTACCTGATCAGAGCTTCTTACACTTAATATTTAATCCTTAGAATGAGTGTTCAATGATTGCAAGTGCTAGCTTTCTATAAAATCAAATCGCACACATAAAATTTAATGTCTTTGATTTTAACAAAATGCAGAAGTAAAGAAACAATCATTTATCCTATCATAATCATTTAAAGAAAGAAAGAAATTTGTGGAAAGTAAATTAAGAAATATTGCTGAAGAAAACTTGTTGCATCACACCAACGTGCACTGGTGCAAGTTCATCTCTCCTTCTTGTACCAGGCAGGAAATCCAATCTGAAATTAAATGCAGGAAAGTAGATTGAATTGCAGAAAGAGGAAAGATCACATCTGCATGCACTGGTGCAGGTTCACTTCTCCTACTTGTACCAGGTGGGAAATCCAATCTGAAATTAAATGCAGGATAGTAAATTGAATTACAGAAAAAGGAAAGATCACACCAATGTGCACTGGTGCAGGTTCACTTCTCCTACTTGTACCATGCAGGAAATCCAATCTGAAATTAAATGCAGGAAAGTAAATTGTAGGAAAAGAAAGTGTAACTACTTCACACGATGGATCCATTTTCAATAAGACAAGAATATATGTGCAGAAGGTTAAATCACACTTTAATAATTTAAACACAAATTACAGAAATATATATGTTGAAATTTAAATCACGCTTTAATAATACAACACAAAAAATAGGAAACAGGAAAGAGGGTAAATGTGCTGGGTTGGCTGGGCCCTAGCCAACCAGCGTGTTTTCCTTTTAAATTAAACCGTTTCTCAGTACTTTATCAATTCATCAGCTTTCAAACATAGAAATACGATTTATGAAAGATGAGGCAGAAAAACCTTTCTTATTAATTCACAAAGGAAAAGTACATTATGAAGTACAGAGTCCAGCCCAAATTTGGGCGATACTAGTAAAACAAAGTTACATCAACGCTGTTGTAGCATCGCTCCTCCTCCTTCCCCCTTTTCTATGTGCATCATTCCTCCTTTTATAATCTTCATAATGATTAAAAAAAATCGTTCCTTTGCAAGGAATATGGGGATTGAATCCCAATCAAGTCTAATAACAGTACAATCGTTCCACTATTAAAAGAATTAAATATTTAATACAAATTTTCCAATTCTGGGATTTTTCTAGAGTTCTGGAAATTTGGTAATTTTAGCAAACTGCCTTTAGAGCTCGCTTTGTTTCTCTTCAACCATTACGTATTTTTGAAAACAACCCCTTTTTACTCAATTTACGACACTGGGAAAAAAACCCATGTCGCGGAATTTCTTTATTTATCTTCATCTGCACGAAAACTGAGGCAGAAGTTGGTAGTCTGGAAACTGTTGACTATGTTTTTTAGAATTATGGAATTACAATGTTTTTTATAAAAGAGCTTCAAAGACCTGTTCATATCTTTTGGAATACTTTGAATCTCAAGAAGCGATTCCAGTTATGGGTAATTGGTTATATTTTTGAAAAACCCATTTGCTCAGATTTCCATAATTCACCTCCATTTGCATAAAAACCGAGGTCAAACTTGGCCATTTAGGAATTATGCAAATTTTGAGCAGACTTATTAATTTGCAAATGCTGGTGCAAGAATGTGTAGTGCAGGAACTTCGCCTCTATCAGAATAGGCATATAACCAACTTTGTGAACCTGCAAACGCACAAATTATTATTAAATATGCCTTTAATGTTTAAATCTTATTGAAACAAAGGAATAGCAAATACTTACTTATTATCTCCGAGAATGCACAAAACTATGACAATGACTATTCAAACTAAACAAAAGCATGAGTGATTTCAAGTAAAAGGTGATATAAATAAAAGCAAAACAGAGGCCCAACATATATCATTAATGGGGTTGCGCCTAAAATGAGGGATCTAAAATAGATTAAGTAGGCCCACCTTGTGCAGCCTTAGCATTGCCCTCTTTGGCTCAAGGCACACCTTGCATCCGTCATAGGTGATTTGATCTAAATATATCTCTGGTGTGAACTCGGGGAACTTCTCGACATCCGTGATGTCCCAGTCATAAAATCATAGATGTGGAATTTTGGCAAGCATATCCCTTTCCATTGGGACATTCTCTTGGATTAGAGGCACTTGGATACTCGTGCGCACCTTATCCAAGTCCTTTGGTGCTTTTAAAGTAGGTTTGTGCGGCGCAATATAACTAGGTAGCTCTACGAATGGGGCTACTTCTATGAATTCTTAATCCTCTTCTTCAATTGTCTCTAGCACCTCCTCCATTGGCATTTGCATTTTATCTCCCACTGAATGGCACGATCTTGGGGTATTTTCTCTAGGGGATCTGCACGGTCGATATGTTGTCCTCTTCTTTGTTTTATAGGGCACATGTGTTTCTTCCACGGGCACTTCCTATGCACCAGGGTTGTCACCCAGTCTTGTAGGTATTATTCTGCTTTGATTGGCATACCCAAAACCTGCTCAATGCTATTCATCCTCAAACCCTGGGTCCAAACTATACACAGACAAAAAAAATTCAATGGAAAATATGCAACTCAAAGCATAAAAATTACTCATAATGTAAAGGGAATTATTTCAACCCCTTACGTTATATTTATACTTGTGGCACATCCTTAAAAACTCCTTGTGCATTAATGAGGCTCCATTACTGACAAAATGGTCCCAAATCTAGAAAAATCCATTCATTAAATGCATCTTGGACGCTCCTAAAAATGGTAAAAAAATTGTCTTATCCAATTTCACTATTCCAATGGGTAGTTTTTGACACTTATGCACGCCAGTCAATCTCCTAACGCAGATACTGCGCACATGCCTGATGTAGAGATTCTGCATAAATCAGAGTAGAGTGCATAGAAGGGTGTGTATTTCCTTTGGCATGAAAATCCTCATCAAAATATTCATTAAAATCAAATTCAATTCAATTCAAAATATGTATAAAGAAGAGAGAACCGAATACAAACAAAATAATGGTATATAATAGCAACAAGAAATTTCAAATTCAAACCATTTTGGCCGAATATTACAATTGTTGGCCTCTCGGCTCTCGCCCCCTTTACATAAAATCTCACACCATTTCTCTCTATATCTCTGTTTGTCCCCCATCCTCACATAAACCTCATATTTATAAATAATTGTCGATTAATTTCAATCCATGATTTCCTCCACAAATATCTCAACCAAATCCTAAAATATCTTTATCCCTTCTTTGAATCAACTAAGAGTTCTTAATCCCTAAAATATCTATCCAACCCAACTCCACTCATGTTCTCAATTAATTAAAAGAATATTTACAATAAACCTCACACTCAGATTTTTCTCTCAATTTATTTCTTAAAATGTACATAATTTATAAAATAATTACAAAAAACATCAGCCCCTAAATCACACAAATAAATAATGACAATTAAGTAGGATGCTCCTGCATCAGACTCCCCATGTAGAGAAGTTTCCATAGACTCCTGTCTATGAGGTTTGTCACTTTTCTGTAATAAATTGATAGCCACAAGTATCAATAACTTGCTCCCTCTAGGATTCCAAACTCTGTTTTGCCGCTGGTCTTTTAAAGTATCAACTCCATTTTGTAATTTTCCACAGAATTTATAGAATAGTATTTTTAGAATACTATTGAATGTAACTCTCGCTTTTCCATACCACATCATATTTATTTCAGGAATTAAAAACTTGTGTAGAAACGATGATACCCATTCTTCTAATCTCCATGCTTTGAAAGAATCTCGGACTGGATGTACATCAACATCACTCATTCTATCAACCGGATTGCATCGGCCTCTCCAACAATTTTTCTCGCCAATTCCTTCAAGTAATTCCTCTTTGTTTGATGCTTCCATCTCCAACTGTGATAACACTCAACTTCTTGAAATGAAGAATAATTTATAACTTCTCCTTGATCACAATTATAGTCATTGATTGCCCCTATAGTAACAAATTTCTCATTCAGTGTTGTACCTGCATTCATCAACAAATTATTATTTTTAAAAATATAAGACCTTTTGGCCTCTTTTGATGCTGCAAGCACCAATCTCCCATCATAGACCTTATGGATTTTAGTAAATCCTCTTTTGAATTGCTAGCTGATTTCATCTTTATCCTACTGGATTAATACTGTTGTTTCCTTTATGTCTCTAAGGACATAAATTTCTTGCTGCTTGTGATCTTTCATCTCATCTCCAAATAACTTCTGCTCAATTTCTCTCATTTCAACATCATATTTATTAATGTTTCCTTCTGTACCTACAACAAAATTATTATTTAAAGAATTAAAAAATTCAGTCAACTCTATAAATGTTAGAAACATTTCATCCTTATCATGCACGGTAACTTCATTCTCTTCTATATCAGGTTCTGCAAGTTTCATCCCCCCTTCAGGTTCCTTGAGCCATCGTTCCAAGAACTCTATTTCCATGTGAAATTTTTCCAGCATTTCATCACAACCTTCATTCTCAGTTTCATTCTTCTTCTGGAAATTCTCCTGAGGTATCCTGTTGTCTATATCATCACATTGAAAAATTATTTCATCAATTTCATTAAACAAGTTCATTTGTTTACTTCCTTGGAATATATCTATGACATTTTCACTATGCTTCTGCTCCATAACAACTTCAACTGACCGTCTTACACCAAACAAAATTTCATCTATGAATTATTTCTGCTGCAAGAAATCAATACCTTCCTCCTCTGAAAGGCATTGTCCATCATACTTCACCTCAACATCTTTATTCATCTTTGTGACAGTTTCACCTGACTGTCCATCATCTTCTGCACATCTTGCAAACATACACAAACTATGAGATTTAAAAATACAATGCTTCATAGCCTCATCTGCTTCTCTTGTCAACATATCTTCAAATTCTTCTGAACCATTCCAATTGTCCATGTGATCTTTCTCATTAATCTCTTCACCCATAATTTCACCCTATTCTGGGCCAAAAATGGAAACTTCCATTTTCAACTAAGATTCTCTGAGTTCTTTACATCTAAATTGCACACTCATCATCTGCTTGAGCTTCCTTGGCTCTTCTGTTAACTGTATGTTTACCTACTGATCCCTCTTTGCATGTAGCCTTTGCCAGTTCAGTTTCTTCCTCATGGTCCAACCATGTCTCTGGTATTTCTTATTTCTCTGCAACAATTCCATCAATAACTCAAGGTGAAATATTATCTCAACCTTCTCCCTCTCATATTTTTCATCAGTCAACTACTTCCATATGCCATTTTTATTGGATTTTTCCTTCTTCTTTCTTCTGCTATGGTCTTTCTCAGATCCTCTAAAATGACTATCAACAACCATCTTCTCCTCCTTTGTGAACTTCATCTGTTCACGTGTGGATTTGATTTAATTCCCTTTTCAGCAATCCTTCCTACTTTCCATCCAACAATGCAAGCACTTTTCTGGTGCTTGATATATTCCAGTTCTCTGTCTTGGAATCATTTCTTGGACAACTCTCTTGCTCCTCTTTGCTGAAAACAACAACTGCAGTAATTATTTTGTTACAATGACAAAAATCTTTGGGTGTCTCCTCCGCCAATCATGCACCCAATTACATTCAAACCTTTGACTTGATTTCAGACTCTTTGATTCCAGACTTGACGTAAACTCTTCATCTTGGATGAAAAATCCACCCTTTGGTACAATAAATCAATGGTTTAACTTGAATCAAGCTATCCAAATTTCTTCATTTGACCTTAGCATCTTATTTGACTTCAAATCTTGACCCAATAATTTAAATAGTGGATATTTTGACTCTAATTCAAGTTATACAATATACCAATGAACATCCACCCTTAATACATTCTCATGATGTAAAATATCCACTCCACCAATTCTCTCTCATACACCATTCTTATGATAATATCATAAGTCACTAATTACATCATCTCCCATTATCACTTTCACATGATACTTAAGCTTTTGAATCAAAATGCAATCCACTTTTCCTAAGATTTATTTTATGATGAAATAAAATAAACCATTTAATTTTCAACATTTAAAATATCTTTTGGAAATGAATTTTCATACCTTATGCTCCCTTCAAGGTTATTTAATAAACCTTTTTTTTGCAATTTAAACTCTCCAGATTTCATTATTCTATGTCGTTCTTGTCACAGTGAATATTTTCATGCCCTTCATACCATAACCTCTTCAACACACTCATCATCTTAGCGCAGATAGGTTTCCTGCACTTCCATGCAGCTCCTTCTTTGCAGTGACGACTCTCATGCAACACTGTCTCTCTTCAGTGCACAAAAAAATTCATTCATAGGAATTTTCCAAAACTTTCTTTTAACATGGTGGCATCAGCATATTTCTCCGGTAGCAAAAAACAGAAATTGCACTATCTTTGGGACAAAACAATGTGAACACTTTCACATGCACTACAAGCAACGATCAATCATGATCTTTAACTCATAGAAATCATAGGTGCTCCTTTACTGGCTTGCTCCTTCATGTAGATCTCAGTTATCATAGCCCCAAAATGATATACCACAACCACACTGGCTCATCATTCTTCCGCTGCGATTGGGTTCACCACTTACTCTCGAAATGCCGTCAACATATCTCAATCAGTAAGGTCAAAAAAATTCTTCAACAGTTCATTTCATAATTTTAAGTTTGAATGAAGTCTTTCTTCAAAATATTAGTTGACACATTGGTGTAGGTTCTCACTGTAAAATATACTCCAACAGTCTTCTCAAAGAACAAATATACTGTTCTTTTAAGAGAGGAAAAAATAACTTATTTAAATCAATGAAGAGAATTACCATGCTTGAGATCTCTGCTTTAGCAATAGAATGACTTAACTTACTAATCAATAGAGATGCCTGTGCACATGAAATTCGTTTTTCCAACTTGGATTGATATTATGAATGAGCATTGAACATTCTCTAGCTCAATACACAAATTTAATCTTCAGAAAATTTGCCCCACTGATTGGAGTGAATCAACCCTCTTTTGGGAATAATTCCGCCATAAAATAAATATAACTTGACCTTTACTTAAAGAAGGGAATTCGACTTATGAATAGATGCTAACTCCTGGAAATTACCAAATCCACACTTCCACTTAAATATTTGGTTATACAAAACAATCTATTTGGTAACTTATGACTTTTTCAAAACTCCTTTTAAACACAAAAGTCAATTTAATGCTTCACTCCACTTTATGTACACATGGTAGCAAGCACTCCTTCCACAGGTCGGTCTACGCCAAACACTTATAAACCACCACTGATAGCTCCATGGATCACAAGTTTCCACACACAGGTCTTCAATGCATGAAACGGGTCTTCAGTGTTTGTAGCATCTCTTCACGGCTTTTAATGCACATAAATATCTTCACACCTATGCAAAAAAATCTCACAAACAATTCATCTTGGAAAAAATATTCTATTCCTGGAAAATAACTTCAAGTTTGGACTGTTGTTGGAAATTTTTTTTTAAATTCTTTTGCAAAAATGAGATAGCATCATTCATAATTCAATCATGAAATATTTCTTTGAAAATAACACACAACAATCATATTACGGTTTTACAATGGACATGCTACGTCAATCCCAACATATTGATTCTCTAACCGTTGGATTTCATTAAGACTTGACATTCCATTATTTCAGCCCCTATGGTCTTTGAACTTTATTAGGCTTCCACTACTCTCTGATTACTGGCTTATATTATCACCCCAACACATGATCAAGGAATATGCAGAGAATCTGAAGCAAATGTTAGTGCAAATATTCAATAGAACTCTCACCGATCAGATAGCATTGGACATAAGCAAATAGATGCCAACTTGGCATGCTTTCGCATTGCTACTGTGTAATTGTGAGATTTGTTAACCATCGTTAATTAAAAACCACATATTATATAGCCTGATCTCTACAACGATAGTTTTACATGATGACACCAATTGGAAATGACTTTGTGTACGAATCTACAACCATTGATTTCTGCTACCTCAATTGGTCTTCACGTCTCATTCCAATCAGTCCCGAGTCCCAGTATTGATCTTCACGTTCAAATATATTCAATCCGCGGTTTTTTGGAATCGATTATAGCAATTGGGGTTTTTCGAATTGCACACCTGCTCCTACAATTTCACACACTCATTTCTCATCCGTTCCTGCATGGATTAATTATATCTTTGGGCTCCAGTACCACTTTGATGCAGATATTCTGCATAAATCAGAGTAGAGCGCATAGAAGGGTGCATATTTCCTTTGGCATGAAAATCCTCATGAAAATATTCATTAAAACCACATTCAATTCAATTCAAAATATATATAAATAAGAGAGAAGCGAACACAAACAAAATACTAGTATATAATAACAACAATAAATTTCAGATTCAAACCATTTTGGCCGAATATTACAATTTTTGGCCTCTCGGCTCTCGCCTCCTTTACATAAAATATCACACCATTTCTCTCTATATCTCTCTCTATCCTCCATTCTCACACAAACCTCATATTTATACATAGTTGTGGATTAATTTCAATCCATGATTTTCTCCACAAATATATCAACCAAATCCTAAAAAATCTTTATCCCTTCTTTGACTCAACTAAGTTCCTTTAAGGGAGTTATTAATCCCTAAAGCATCTATCCAACCCAACTCCACTCATATTCTCAATTAATTAAGAGAATATTTACAATAAACTTCACACTCAGATTTTTCTCTCAATTTATTTTTTAAAATGTACATAATTTATAAAATAATTACAAAAAACATCACCCCCTAAATCACACAAATAATTAATGAAAATTAAGCAGGATGCTCCTGCATCAGTTCCACACCTTGCTGTGCATATAATCCAAAGCTAGGGATAACCATTGAAAAACCGTCCCCCCAAAAACATGATTGTTGACAAGGTAGTTCAAAGCATGTGACATTGAGTCCATCGCATCCTTGAATATCTGTAAACTTCACTGACATTCATCATCCAAATGGAAAGTCGCACCTCTTCTAAGTAATCGGGCCATAGGCGTAGTATCAACTCATATTTTGATATGCATTTCATGTAATATCCAACTATGCTCATCATGGAGCACATTTGTCTCATCATCAAGGGGATTGAGGATCCCTTGGGCACGCATGGTTCCCTAACCTCCATAAGTTCCAGTTGTCTTCAATTCACCTTCTCCCTTATCGGTGGATTAATAATTTATGGGATTAAATTTTTGTCATTAGGGTCAGAGTTGAATGTACGAAAAAATCTCTTTGTCATCGTAGACCAGTCACTGGTACCTCGGTGTAGCTCTGTTTCTAAGTACCATTTAGTAGGCACCTTTCCCAGCGTGTGAACAAACATATGAAATCATTCCAGTCTCGGTTCTACACCTCATACCTTATTCCACTTGGCCAAATGGCTTCGCGGATCCTCTTTACTAGAATATAAGTCCTCCATATTAATTACTAGACATTCAAATCTCAGCCTCATCATGCACGCACATTCCTCCCAGTTTCCCATGTTATCCTTATCAGTTTCAAACCATCTTGCAGGAGTAGTGTGCAAGCCAAGATCCAAAGCATAGAATCTTTGTCCTTCAGGCACAAACCTCTATATCTATCCTATGAACATGTTTACATCATTTGGGCCATCATAATGTGGTAAATCATGCACCTCAAAGTTACAACGCAAATATCAGGTCACATGATTATAGCGCAACATAGATACCTCATGCAGTCGATTGTGCCAATTCTCTAGTTCTTCATCATAGCCTAAAAAAAAAGAACTATACTTCTCCCACTTAAGATTCGCATATGTATTTGGATTAATCCAGTCCTCCTTGCGCAAAGTTAGCTTATATATTTGATCCATTTTTTCCTCAACATGCATTAGTTCAGTATATCGTTGGTATTATGCAAGATCCAGAGGAATGATTACCTAGACTTCATCGCTCTCAAACTCCATTCTTATTTTATTTATATTGATAACACCATCCATGTCAATATCCCAATCCAATCCTAGAAATGTGGGATAAGGATCAGTATTATCTACAATTAGTATGACCTCAAAGTCTCCCAACAACTTAACACCTTCTATATTGGCGTCTTTTGACAACCTTCCCAAAGGAATGATATTCTACTGATTAGCCATGCACAGTTGGATAGTAGACTATTCCAGCTTGGGCTTACCCATGTGCTGCCATTTTTTTTGGATAGAACATTAGCGTCTGATCCCAAATCAAAAATAACTTGGTCCATTTCATAAGCACAAACCTACATGATTAGGCACATCTCCCTACCCGTTCTCTTCTTTTTTTTATAAATTTTTTTGACCGTGCACTATTTTATTGGGGGCTGTTATTTTTCTGCACAATTATCTATCAATGCCTCAAGAATTTTGACAACATTCTTGTTTCACAACAACTTTATGCATGCTTGTAGAAATGGTTTAATTTCTTCTTCTCCTCCTGCTTCCTTCAATGTCTACCAGATGTTTACACACTTCCTTCTACAAATTATTTATGAGCTTCGATAAAGGTTTCTTTTTTGCATTGAAGATCAAAGCCTTCTTTATTTTCAGGTGCTTTACAGATCCATACATCAAAGGTTGATTACTTTCCTTTATCTTCATTGGTAGCTACACTGCTCCTGGTTACCACATTCACAATGGAATATTCCTCTTGAGTATTAGCGTGAACAATTTGTAGGTTTTGTGTCGGGGTCTTCTTTTCCCACATTTTAGCAATCAAGACAGGACAATCTTCTATAATATGATCAAATTGTCTAAAATACCTGCAAGACTGTCACGCTGGATTCAAAAATTCGTACACATTGTGACCATCATCACCATAGTTATATAGAATCACTTTTCCACTTCCTCAACCAGTTGATCCACCCCCTCCACCTCTTCATCTACCTTGGAATCCTCTACACCCAGAAGGAGATGTTGGTGATGTAGGCTCAAACTGTATTTGGTATATTTCTACTTTATCAAGCAACATATCATTAGTACAAAAATTATTTTCATCATTCCCTAATGATGAACAGAATTTGAAAAATAGTTGCTTTAAATCAGGCTGATACTTTCCAATCCTTGGGCAGGAATGTGTATCATGTAATCCAACAATTTGACAGATAGTATACCACACTGGATGCTTTAATGGAATAGGGCCTCTAACATTCAAATGATTTTTAAAGACAAGAGACTAATATTTATGGTGCCCAGAATATTTTATTTTTATGCACCATACCTTTGTACATAGCTCCTTGCCTTTACATTGGCAAAAACTTTGAATTTCAGATGCATTTATTCCAAGTGAATCTGAATTTTTTGAGTTCCTAGTGAAACATGGGTTGGGGTAGCTTCTATTTTCATTGCAACTTCTACAACATCAGCTTGTTTGGCAATATCTTTTTGACCTAATGGTTGGCACAGATGTGGGAGCAACATAACAGTCAACCGTTCCTTATGTTGAGTATCATCAATACCAAATCCATCATCTCTAATTGTGCGCTTCAGCCTTTGATCAGCTTCCCATACAGATTCATTAGGTTCTTGAAAAATATCCCTCATTTTTGTCACCAGCTATGCATATGACTTAGGCTTCTTAAACTACTCTTTTATGGAATCTTTAATTTCTTCCAAGGTAGCATTAGAGTTTTATTGCACATACCTAATGTACCAGTCTAATGTGTGATATTGAAATGCAGTAGCTAGTTGCGTCTTTATAATATCAATATTGTTTACTTGCTGAGCCTGCCATACGGCCTCGGTCACAAGCCAAAAGTGTTTAGTATCTTCATTACCAATGCCTCTGAAATTAGGTAACTTCATGGATGCAAACATATCTACGTTAGGGGGAGGTGGAGGTGGAGGTGGAGGCGGAGATGGATTGCACAGTGGAGTAGGTGATCTGCAATGTGAGCTTAGAAGTGGAGTGGATGGCGTGGGAAATATATTCAAGGGTTTATGATATGATGAGATTTCTTCTTCAGAGTCACTTGAGCTAGTAGTTTCTAGTTCTGGTTCACCATTAGAGCTAGGCTTCAGAGGGTTATAAATGACTTGTTTAGAGTCTTCACGGTAAATTCTTCCATTATGCGTAGCTGAACCCCTTTGATGCATTCAAGCAATATGCTTGCACAGACAACCCTTTTCACATAATAGTATTTTCAATAATAATTTCAATGAGTGCAAGAACTTACCTCTAGGGCCTTTGAAGAACCTTCTTTCTACTTCTGAATATGACACAAATTGATAAATAGAAAATTCACTCACAAATCCTCACAATAGGTGATTGATCCAAGGATCTACCACACGAGTGATCTTATTATCAAAATTTTCTACTTGCTGGATCAATTCAAGAGTCCACTTAGTGAGTATTTCATCTTTTATGCAATGATGGAAGTCATATAAGTGCAAAAACCACTTCTGTAGTTCATGCGCAAAGGAACAAAAGAAAATTTCATGCACTTCTGTATAAATATACTTATTTACCCATTGTTTGTCAGATTATTTTATACTTCTATTCTCTTGTAGCACAAATTCCAATATATTTCTATCTAGCCAGTCTTGTAATTTTTTGCACGAAGGACACCAAAAAATCAAATCTCCCTCAAAATGACGATCCCCGTCCCAGAAAAGGAACCATTTGTTGGCTTGAGGGGTCCTGACCTAGGTTCAAAGTTTATGGATATAAAAACAAACCCTCCAACTACTAGCCCTTTCGGTAATGATGTTCTTGCGCAAACAAAAGTCTCACCCGAAGGAGTATGGGGGGTGCTGGACCCAAGCTTCCGCACCCTGAGAGAGAATTTAATGAAGTGGTCCTCAGTAAAACCCAATGTGAACTTAAGTAGATGTGCACAGTAACATATAAAATACATAAAGAGAATGCACATAACAACACAAAAATGCTACTCGCTTCAGCGTAGATTGCATATCAAAACCAGATCTATCTCTTAAACAATGTAAGCACTTAACATGTCTCTTAATCATTAGTAATCATGCATAAATAGATTAGATAAATTTATGAAATCATGCATCAATAACATATAATGTGATCATAACAGAATATAAACAGAAATAAATATAGATGCATAACACAGAGAGCTTCGCCAAAACTATCCTTCTATTATCTTTCAGATCTGTAAATACGTCAACTGTCTTTCAAAAAACCTTACAAAACCCTTATAATCCATTCCACCCACACAACCAGTGGAGTCTGCACACAGCCATTACTAGGTCTCCACGCACACATCCAGCAGGTGCCTTTCAACCCAACCTAAAACCCTTACATATGCATAAACTATCATAACGCCAATATCATGAAATTAGTTAGAACTACTTAACTTAGACATACTTCTATCTATTTATAATACGCATAGTGTGTAGATACTATGGTCTTTGTAAGGTCCCCATAATTTTCTAGATTTATTGAGATAAAAATGGACAGGGTAACATCAAACCAAGCTTTGGAATCCAAGGACCTAGCCTTCCTGGATTCAGAGAGGGATCTCTCTAGTAGGTGCAAAGATGTGAACTTGTTTGCTGATTAGGGTTGATTTTAGGCTAGATGTTAAGAGTAGGGCATTTTGATTGTTTTTGGTTGGGTATGATGCTTAGATGGATTCAGATAGAAAACATGGAAGATTGTTAAGTCATTGGGCAATGGAGTCTAACAAGGTCGTGATAAGTTCATCAATGGTTTCAAGGGAATTTGCAAGGCAATTTTAACTTGGTTGGTGGATATTTTAAGGTTGTGAAGGGTCATGTGGTGAACATTAAGCTTGAGAACAATAAGCTAATAAAGGGAAAAAACTAAATCCTTTATGTACTTATAAACTGAGAGAGTTAGAATATTTATGAGCATAGCAAGAGAATCAAAGGAATAAGAAAAACCTAATCCATTTGATTTCAAACTAAAGGCAGATAATCAAATAAGACAAACATTTAGATGAAACATAGAAAGGCAAGAAACTTATTTAACTTTCATATATTTCATCATTAAGAGCAGAAAAACATTTAGGATGCACAATTAGTTATAACCATAGAAGAAGAGAAAAATCTGAACATTTAAAGTTATAGCTGTGAAGGTTCCTTGAAACAAATTTAGCTAGTGTAAGAAAATAGCATGATTCAAATAGACTTCTTTGACAAACCTAGGCAAAGCTTCTTTAAAGAGGTGATTCCAAGGACAGTGTATTTCAGTGGCCAAAATATGCAAGGCTAGCCATCAATCATACTTGATACTAACTGATCTAAACCATTCAAGAAATGGACAAGCTAAGTAATTATTAGAGAGAAAGAGATGGATTCCCTAACATATCTCAACAGGAGAAAACATTGAGGCAGTGAAGGACAAACATAAGTATGGTGCCATCAGAAAACATTTCTTAATCTAAATTTTTTGTCCTACTACAAAATAGCAAGATGGAAAACATAATGGAAAACTAGAACACATGAACATAATAAAAACTTCACCATCAACCAAGCTTATGGATCATGTAAATAGTCTCTCTCCATAAACAAGCAAACCAAGGCATGCATGAGCTCCAAGACATCAAATTGTTATCAAAAACTCCAAGAGACTATGTATTTTCTTCAACATAAGTCATCAAAATCCAACTAACACATGAGATCCTCAGGCTCTATTTATGGAGTAGCTGAGGAGGTGGGAAGCCCTAAGAGGCTTCCAGAAACCCTAATCTAATCATAAATGCCATAAATGTGCTTAATGACCATGCAAGGCCCAAGACACATAGTTTATAAGAAAATAAATGAAAAACACCAAAACATAACTCCCCAATCAAATCAAGAGTGATTTGTCCAAGAAAATATTTAAAAACTCCTTTTCCCTCAATCTGTGTGGTTTGTTGACTTTTTTAGCAAAAGGCTGCTCCTGTGCGTAACACCTTTTCAGCAGAAAATAGGGTTTGTTCTAGCTGAGAAAAAAACCCTTCTTGGCATTGATTTTGGCCCCCCGTGACGGCTTGTTGGAAAGCGGGATGAGTCTAATTTCCAAAAATACTTGATTTGTGCTGAATGGATGCCATTTACCTACTGAAAAGGTAAATCTCACAACACTTATCTGTGTGTAACACCTACTCTGAAAAAGAGGCAGAAAGGTCAAATTTGAGGTGTTTTGTGACCTTTTGAGGGGGAAAAAATTCTCCAATTGACCTGAAATTTTGTGGGTAGACTATTGGGGATGTGAAAAATCCAAAAATGTAAAATTCAGCAGTTGAGGATGCCCTAATTTTGAGCATAACACCTAGGGTGCTGCGCTCCTAGGGGTCAAAATTTGGAAAAAAAAAAAAATCCTGGATTTGCCTCAAAATTGGTGTGTAGACCCCTCAAGGGGTTTTAGATACATTCTGAGAAGCATCCGCCAAGATCCTGAGGCTGTCATGCACTTTGGTCCTTTTTATCTCTTATATCTCCATGAGGGATTGCTTTAGTTTTGCATTAGCAAGCATGCTTTTCCTTGCATAGTGTTTGGCCATTTTCTTCTGTAAGGCAAGGCCCCTCTTCACCTCTTTGAAATGTTTATGCTCCCGCTTATAATAGCTTATGACTTTTTCTGCCCTCTCAAATTCAATTTCCCATTCTTGAAGTTGGGCATCCTTTTCTAAGAGGAGCAACTTAGTACTCATCCCTTGGTTGTCATTATCACTGTCTAGATCAACAAAAAGAGGGCCTTGAGAAGTATTTTTGATCCTTTTGCTCCTTCATACCTGTACCTTCTACTCAACTTTTTCCACTTTTTCTTTGCCCTTGTCTAATGTTTTGGATGTCTGAGAAGATATGGCCCTTTTCATTTTAGAGGCAGCAAACACATATCTTCTCCCTCTGTGATATGTGCTTGTGAGAGAGGTAACAATGGAAGTTTTAAAGGCAGTGCTATCACCATTTTGACCTTTAGTTTGCTTGATATCTTCTGCACTTGCCTCACTCTGATTTTCTTTGTCATGCATGGACTAATTTTTGTCAAGACAGTCATGACTAATGTCATGAATGTCATGACTCTTTCCTTGACTTCCTGGTGTACTTTGATGGTTGTCCTCCTCATCATCCTGCCCCTCCTCATCTTTGTGGATGCCTTCACTAATTTCATCATTTCCATCACTTCTTTCTTCATGGCTAATCCCCTCCTCTTCACTGTTTTATTCATTTTCATCACTTTCTTCTCTACTGCTCCCTTCTTGTCCATCATTATCTGTCTCAGTTTCCCCTTGAATGTTGCCTTCATTTTGTTCTTCACTAGGGTTAATGCCGGCCCCCTCACTTGGAAATTTAGGGTAAGAGGTAAGAGGTGAAACTCTTTGTGTAGAAGGCACATGGGGAGATGATGGATGTGTGGAGGTAGATGGTTGTGAAGTGGAAGGTAATTTCTGTTGGATGAAGGCCCAAGGGTCTGTAAACACATCATGTGAAATGAAGGTTTCCCAAGATATTCCTTGCTACTCTAGCTGGTATAAGAGAATAATTTTGAGAAGGGAGTGATGAAAGAGGCACAACATTTTGTGGTCATAGCTTTTCTTCTTGACAAGTGAGGCTGTTTTGTCAATGCTCCAGAAAAGGTAGTATGGTAGATTCATCATCTTGACTTTAGTGAAGTGCATTAGCAACCTTATATGATATGAGTAGAGCCTGGAATATCTCTCCTCACAGGTGAAATACCTGATAATTTGTTTCATTAGTGCAACATACTTTTCTAACAAGTGGGAGAAAGGTAAAATAACCTTGCAATTATGTTGGCAGCTGGGTTTTAGGCAGGGCTCATAATAGATCAACTAAAACTTATTTTTGTTGAACCATATTTCACCAATGTTTGGTATACCAGTTGCTTTTTAAATAATCTCAGCTGAGAGCTCAAATTGCACCCCTACTAGGTAAATTTGATGATTTTGTAAGCTAAAGGCAAACAACCCAGTCAAGTTTGAATGACTGCCAACTTGTTTGATCTTTTCACAAAATTGATAACACCCTACATCTTGAAAGCGTGAAAGGATCATAGGGGGGGAGGTAATCTTGACTTTGTCTAAGGGTTCAAATCTATTTGCCCTCCCTCCTTTGTACTGAGGCTTGGTAGGTGTTTGAACCTTATCACTACTAGTGTAGCTTTCTTTTTTCAGATATAGTGGTTGATTTCTCTTAGTACAGAAAAAAATGGCTCTTTTAAAACTGTTTGAAGGCTTCTTGGGTTAAAAGGTTGTAAGCAGTGAAGTGACGGTAGAGCTGAGAAATGAAGGCAATATGGAAGTCTCGAAAGGTGTAGTCATTGTTTTCAAAGGCTTGATTGATGCCACTCACCCCCCCTCTGGTATATATAACAATCTCCTCTTTCTAACCCTAAAAAAAGGTATTTTTAGAAATTTATTGTAATGTAGCTTAGGATTTGGTTCATTTGAGACCTTCAATATGATTTTTCTTAGAAAAAATGGAGTTTTTAGGAGGTAAAAAAATCACCAACCTTGTTCTCATCCTTGCTGAGGCTTTGAGGGTGAGGAAAAAATGAAGTTTTGACTCCCTTTAACATTTTTAGAGGAGCTATGTCTGTGTGTAACAACCAGGGGCGTAACACCAAGAGCGTAGCACCTGGGCATAACAGGCAAGAGTGTAACACCAAGAGCGTAACACCAAGAGCATAACACCAAGGTGTAACACTTGAGTATGAGAAATGTGCGTAACACCCAGGTGCATAATAGTTGAGTAGGGTCCTGTCAGGATCTATGCGTTACACTGCAGGGGCGTAACAGCTGAGTCTGGGCACTGTCAGGCTCTGTGCGTTACACTGCAATAGGTGCGTAACAACAGATGCTGGGTGTGTAATGCAGTGTTAAATAACACTACAACCACCCCTATTGTGCGTAACACTGCAAGCTAGGCACGTAATAGTGACCCAGGAGCGTAACACCTGCAAACTTCCCCAATTCGCTCAGAAAATGACACAATCTCTTCTTAACGGCTCTTTGTGGTTTGGAGATGAAAAATGGCATGGGGGTAGTATGCTCAAGGCCTTGATAACCTTTTTGAAAAAAAAAAAATTTAGAAGTCGAAACCCACCTTGATAATGTTTTTGTTTATTTACCTTTTCTCACTGTGCCTTTTTGACTATTTGGTGTTGCAGATGGCGTGTTTGATTTACAAAGTTGCTTTTCTATGTTTGCTGGGGGCCTCTCAATTTTCTCTTTAATTTTTCCAATCTACTTGAAGATATCAAGACTACTCTTGTCCACTTTTTGAAAGAAAAGGAACTCATCTTTGGATTTTTTTATCATTTTAAACAAACAGAAAACCTATCCCCTTTTTTTCCATTTCTCCCTTTTAAACTAATATCCTTTATATGCCCTTTGATGTTAAGAAGGAGGTTTTGTCACCTTCAATTGACTCTTCTTACCAATATGTGAAAACTCTTAGGGTTTTAGGGATTTTTAGAAAGGACAAGGAGTGTTGCTAAGGTTCTTTGTAGCCTCTCAAAACTTATTCATTACTTTGCAACAACCTTCAATGTGTATTTGATGGCAGTTGAAGTGGCTTTTGTCCTTTGTGGCCTTTGTGATGGTTTCTTGCCTATCACCACTGTTTTGTTCAACAACCCTATAGAAGCTCTGTTTCTCTTTTAAACATAAGCCTGCTACCTTTTTCTCGCTTGTGGATGTCTCCTAGTGAGGATCGCATCCCATTACTTTACCTCTCTTTTTGTTGATGACAACCTTGATGATTTCTTTGCAAAAATATGAACAAGGGCAGCTGTCCCTTGTAATATTTGTGTTTTAAGCTAAAGAGGATTTTCTTGCATGACTGTTAACCAATATTGAGAAAAACTGCTTGATTTTAGTATTCTTTGAATACAATTTCTTCATACAAGAAAGAATAGTTTGCAGGGCACCAAATCCATCCTATGACTGAGTGAAACCTTAGGTAACCTAATCGGGCTTTCTTGGATTTGTACTTTGTACTGAGACCTAGATTTAGGGTTCACAAGTGTAAGCTAGTATCCATGACAACCTTGGTGTATTTGAAAACCTAAGGTCCAACATACTTGACTATCCAAAGGGCATGCAGAGACAATTAGTGTTTGAGAATATTATGGAAGTAGAAGTAAGGATATTTGATTGGTAGGTTTATGTAGTAGTGGGGAATTTTGGAGGTAAAAAACAGAGGTTTTGGGCCAAAAGGCAAGACATGGTGAAAAAATGGGTGACAAGTTAGGGTTAAAACAAATGGCTTGAGCCCATGATGGGTCTTTCGAGAGTGGTGGGCCAGTCATGACTAGTTAGGATGATAAGATAGTGAAAGTTTTATCTCAGGATAATGAAGGCAATGAGATTTTCTAGAACTCACAATGTTTATCACTTTTGTTTCTAGAAATCTAGGACCAATACTTAGTCATTTTCAGATAGTGAAAATTATGGATGACTAACAGTGGCTCCACTTGGCGAGGGCATCTCCTTCTCAGGAGGTGTCCAAAACCTCAGATTTTCCTGGCTTTTGGAGATCAGTGCCTTTTCCATTGGGCAGATGTGCTCTTTCTTCATTTGCTGATGTTTGTTTTGAGTCTGTAATCTCTGAAATCTGAAAAGACATGATTCATATCAGCATCATCTCTACCTACCCAATCTACTTGCCTAACATTTTTTTGTCCCTTGGGTGCACTTGAACTGGCAAACCCTTGACATTCCTCTTTTTGGAAACAAAAAATCAATCTATCTAATTGTACCCTGATTTCTCCCAAGAGTTCATATTAGGCTAATGAACTCTTTTATTTTCTACCTAATATACTCATTTGTAAAGATTAATTTGTTTGACAAACTTTATTTCTCTATCCTACTAACATGAAATTGAAAGCACAGTAAATCAAGAATCTAACTCACCATGAGCTGTGGCATTGAAACAAGCTGCACACAAGTGTTATTTTTGTATAGACAAAGCTTAGGAAACATGAGGCCAATAAATGTCATTTCTTTAACATCTTCATTTGTCTCTTTGGTTCATATTTGGGCATGTGGAACCAGCATCTCTCATTCCTAATCTATCTTCTGACAATTCAAACT
This sequence comes from Pinus albicaulis, assembly GCA_034641835.2. Lineage (NCBI taxonomy): Eukaryota > Viridiplantae > Streptophyta > Pinopsida > Pinales > Pinaceae > Pinus > Pinus albicaulis. The sequence continues at coordinate 1,000,179,170 of CM076581.1, forward strand.
TGAAAATTTTGACCTATTCTTTTTCACTAACTTATCAGCCATAAATTTAAAACATGTTCAGCCATGATTAGGCTGGATGACTGAACAAGGCCTTTTTGAAATAAAAAGTGGAAGTTAGACTTACACACTTTCAACATTATTATTTTTTTAGGTATGGGGCTGTATCTTTCTTTCAAACTCTGCCCTCTTTTCTTTTTATATTGTTTTTTTTGAGATTTTCCTTTCTTTCAAACAGTGGTATATACAATGAATGATAAAAAAAATCTAGGTTTCTTGACAAAAGTAATGTTTAAGAATTCTCCCATTGACCGGACCTCCAAACATTTCGGTTCCATCAAGATCTTGCAGAAATAAAGCATTGTTGCCTCTAACTGACTGAATGATGTAAGGGCCTTTCCATAGATTTTCAAACTTGCCATGTTTGCCCTTGTATTCCCTTCTTGAATCCCATTTCAGAACCATGTCTCTAATCTGGAAATCATTTTCTTTGGTTTTCCTTTCAAAGATTTTCTTGATATTGTCCTGTATAGCTTTTGTTCTTTTGTAGACTTCCTCTCTTGACTGTTGTAAATGAATGGTTTGGTTCAACCTTCTCTGCATGTCATTTTATTCTGATTGTACTTCTTGAAGAAGCTTCATGACTGGGACTCCAAAAGAGGTGGGGAAAACTGCATCCATTCCACACACTATTTGATAGGGAGACATACCAATAGATTTATTGGTGGTTAGTCTATCAGCCCATAGTGCATGCACTAATTTTCCAGCCATGCCTTTTGATTTTCTTCTAAGAGCTTCTTAATGATGTTTACCAAGCTCTTGTTAGAGGACTCAGATAGTCCATTACCTGGTGGGTAATAAGTAGTCGAGTGGCCTAGGATGATGTGATATTTATAGCAAAAGTCCACCATTTTCCTAGATGTAACGGCAACATCATTATTGGTGATGATCTTTCTAGGGCAACCAAACTTGGACAAGATGTTAGTTTCAAGGAATTTGATGATGACTGAGTCAGTGGCATTTCTAGAAGGGATGGCTTCTATCCATTTGGTGAAGTAATCAGTGGAAGTGAGGATCCACTTATGTTGGGTAGATGAGGTAGGATGGATCTCTCCTATGAAGTACAAACCCCACTGCTGAAAAGGAGCTTCAACACTGATGGGATGCAAGGGCAGAGATATGAGCTTTCTTTTTCCATCAAATATTTGGCATTTATGGCAAGTCATGACTATTTTGTAAGTATCGGGAAATAGGGTAGGCCAACAGTAGCTAGCTTTAAGGATCTTGTTGGATGTGGTCTTCCAATAAAGGTGAACCCCACATTCTCCCTCATGTCATTCATGCATGATTTTTTCTGTATCATCTTCAAGAAAATATTTAAGAAGCAAACCAACAAAACTCTTCCAGTACAACACTCCATATAAAATGCAAAAATTTAATGATTTTTGTTTTAATAATCTAGCTTTGGTTTTTGAAAAATAAGGGGGAGCATAGAGATAAAGAAGCATATAAATAATATCAACATACCAATATGAATTTAAAAATATTTCTTCAACGTATGGTGCTGTACATTCTTCATTTTCTTCTAACACATCAACCATGTTCATGTCTAAAGCTTGGAAATTTGAGTCAGCCATAAGTTTTGCAAGTCCTTGTCCTTTAATCAATTTAGTGGGTCTGATTTCTAAATCATATTCTAAAATGGTAGCAATCCACTTGCCCCTTTTACCATCGAGGTCTTGATTAAGTATGTCTTTGACAACTATGTGTGGGACAAAAGCTATGATATGTGAATGCAAAATATAAACTCTAAAATCCTTCAAAGCTTTGATTAAGGCAAAGGCTTGTTTCTCCATAATGTTATACTTTAGAGGGGCATCCCTTAAGGATTTTCTAGAGAAAGCTATGGGCTGTTCTTGCCCCATGATGTTCTTTTGCAACAATATTTCTGCCACAGTATGTTCAGAGGCAAAGGAGAAGATGTAAAAGTCCTTAGTGAAGTTAAGGCTGAATAAGGCTGGTGTTTGTGTGAGTGCTTGTTTTACTAGCTCAAAAGATTGTTTTTCTTCCATATTCCACTTCACTCCTACTTCCTTTTTCAACATATTTGTAATATTTCTTAGAATCTTAGCAAGGTTTGGGATGAATATTCTTAGGAAGTTAATCTTTCCAATGAAAGATTGCAGTTCTTTAATGTTTCTAGGATGGCTGATTTGTAAGATTCCTTCTATTCTTTTGGGATCTATCTTGATTCCTTCCTCAAAGATGATGTGTGCTAAGAGTTTTCCTTCCTAAAGGCCAAACAAAGTTTTCTTAGGATTTAGGGACAGGCCATACTTTCTACACTTTTTAAAGACTTTTCTTAAGTGGACTAAGTGATCTTCATCAGTATTAGAGTAGACAGTGATGTCATCAATATATATGACTATGAAGTAACCTATGTCTTCTGAAAAATATATGTCCATTTCCCTTTGAAAAGTAGCCCCTGCATTCATTAAACCGAATGACATTTTAACATACATGAATGTACCCCAAGGTGTAGTGAAAGCAGTTTTGAGTTGGTCACTTGGAAAGACTAGAACTTGGTTATAACCTGAAAAGCCATCCAGTAATGAGATTCTTTGTGAGCCAACTAATTTTTGGAGTATGTGATCCATTTTAGGCAAGGCATAGTTTTCTTTCAAGGAGGCCTTGTTCAAATTTCTGAAGTCAATACAAAGCCTAATTTCCCCGGTCTTCCTCCTAACTAACACAAGCTTGGACACCCATTCTGAGTATCGGACAAGGACTATGATCCCAGCATAGTACGTCTTTTTGATTTCTTTCTCAACTGAGGGTAACAAGAGGGGGTTAATTCTTCTCAATTTTTGTTTAAATGGTTTCTGATTTTCCTTGAGAGGAATTTTATGTTGAATTATTTTGGTGTCATAGGATTTCAAGTCTTCATACCCCCAAGCAAACACATCTTTAAATTCTCTAAAAAGCTCAATGTATTTTTGTTTTGTGTGAGGTGGGAGAGTATTGGACAACTTGATTATTACGGGCTCTTTCATCCCTCCAATGTTACATTCTTCTATATTTGTTTCAGTGGATTCCATATTGGGTTTTTTAGCTACATCATTAAAATCAAACAGCTCTTCTAGTGGTGTAAGGCCTCTTGGCAAGGTGTCACCTTTGTACTGCAGAATTTCAAGTTCTCTTTGATCTGATTTATCAAATACTTCTGCAACACAAGGGTTTTTTAAGTGGTTTATATCATCATCAAAGTGCAGCTCTATTTTCGGAGTTTCATTTTCAGCAAAATTATTTCTTTCAAATATTAAACTCTATTTTGTGCTTGCAAAGTCATTTCTAGATTGCAGAAAATCATCTATTTGGTCATCATTGTCAAATACTTTCCAATGGTTCAAGTTTTCTAGTATAGTAGGTCTGTTCTTTATTTTGATGAGGCATTGATTATTTTCATAAGGTAAAGAACAATTGCTGGCAGCAAAGGCAAGTTCATTGGCAAGGCAGTTTTGGGCCCTAGGGATGAAAGTGAGCTCATACTTCTCAAAGGTTTTGAGAAGGTCTAGGGAAGCATTTCTATATTCTGTGAGTATAGGGTTCTTGGCTGAATATTCTCCCTTAATTTGATTTATGATCAGTTCTGAATCTCCTTGAACCAAGATTTTCTTAGCTTTGAGGTCTTTGAGTAGGTGTAAACCAATAAGGGGAGCCTCATATTATGCAACGTTATTGGTGCATTGGAAATATAGCCTATAGGAATGGCCTTCATTTGTGTTGTGGAACCAAACCCCTACTCCTGAACCAGCCTTACCACAAGAGCCATCAAAGCTTATATGCCAAAGGATGTAAATTTTAGTTTTGTCAATGTTCTGCACTTTGGGGCTGCTAGAGTTTTGGGTGTCATTTTCTTGGTCAAAGAATTGGCTTGGTTGTTATGATGGGCTTAGTTCCTTCTCCTTGTAATTAATTTGTTCACTTATGTCATTTTCATTGTAAAGGATGAAGGAGTCAAGGTCTGAGTGAACAGAATAAACCGGTGTGTTATTTGGCCTATCTATGTTACTCACCGTATATTTCATGTGGGATTCCCTGTATAATCTCCTCGTTTGATTGAAAAATAGGATGGTGTCATAAGTCATGTCCATTTGAAGGCTTCCCTGGAGTTTGGCTCCCCATGATCTAGATAAAAGCATGCCATACTTTGGGGGGATGTCAGCCACAACTATATCCATGGCTAGACTCTTAGCGGGGATTTGTGCCAGATTGACACACAATTCCTTGATTAGGCCTAGACACTTAACTCTATTGGAATCAAAAGAGTACAATTTTTTGTAGGGCTTTGTGATTTCTAAGCCCAATCTGTCCATCACAACCTTTTCCATGAGGTTGTGTGAGGCACCGGAGTCTAACATAACATTATGCAGAATTTTGTCATGTATGTTCAGACCTACATAGAAAGGAGGGACATCTCCTTCCTGATATTTTCCCTCTACTTCAGGACCAAATAATAGCTCTGGATTATCATCAGTTAAGTTTAAAGTGTCGATATCATTCCCTATATTTAACACTTTGAAAATCCGGGATCTATATACCTCTTGTGTTACCAACTCAGTGAGGGGTATGGTTATCTTGATTTTAGCAATCTCCCCCTCAAAGTTGAAAGGTGCAGGTGTCTTCATTGTATTTACATAAGATTTATTAGCCATGAATTTTTCTTCATTTTGGATTTTCTGATTTTTATTTGATGGTTTGGACAACAATGATTTTTTAGGGCTACTAGTTGAAGTACTAGGGCAGCTTGAATCATTACTAGGTTTTCTAGTCTTTGGTTTATTTAGGTTAGCTTTTTTGGCCATAGTATTTGTGGTTTCTGCTATCTTTTTAGGAATATGTTCAGAGGTCTTTCTTACAATAGTGTTTGGATGATTTTTTTTATGAACATCTTGATTCTTTTTTCTCCTAAGGCCATATTGCCTATGGACTTCCATAATGTCATTCTCAAATCCTAGTCTATAGTCTTCGGAATCTTCATATGATTTCTCATTTGGTTTTGAAGAAAACATCCTTTGTTCTTCTTCGGTAAGGAAGGTGTTGTCCTCATCATCCGAACCTATGACATTTACATGGTCTTCTTCCAACTGCTCAGGCTCTCTTTCATCTTCATCTACATAGTTTTCTTGGAAATGAGGTTTGATTGTTAGTCACTCTCTCTTTGTGTGACTTGAGGAGGGTCTCTCCTAAAATTTTGACTCCTATTCCTATTTTGACGATTGGATTGATTTTCTCTAGGAGATGTTCTCTCATTTAAACCAATTTTTTCCATCATCCTCTCCATTTTCCTAACTACGGAGTCAAGTTTGGTGTCAGTAGAGGAGGTTGTAGGAGTTATGTAATCTTTATAAGTCACCATTTTTTCTGATCTCATCGTAGCCCTTTTCTCAATTAAATTGGCCTCTACACTCATAGCCCCTTTTGCATGTCTTCTAGATTTAGGTAATCTCTCTCCCTTAGTTGATAGGCCATATCAACATCAAATCCTTCGGGATATTTTACTAACGCTACACCTTGGGGAGGTTTTATGTGAGGTGGGAGGGCATTGTAAACACTGTTAAGCCTAGTGGAGTAGTCATGAACACTTTCTCCTGGATTCCTTTTAATATTGTTATACTCAGAAAGAATTTGAAGGGGGTTTTTCTTGATTTCCCATTTGTTTACAAAGGTTTGGTAGAGGGTAGGGAGATCATGTATGCTATTGGGAGGTAAGTATTTAAACCATTTCCTGGGTTCTCCCCCTAGGCTCTGAGCAAAAATCCTCATCTTTGTGGTTTCTTCTTCTATATCCATGTAGTCAAAATCATCACTAATTCTATCTACATGCTTCTAAGAAGTGATGGATTCAGTCCCTAATAAGTGAGGGATCTTGGATTGATAGTCATTTGACAAAGGTAATAGTGGTTGTTATAGAGCTAGTGGAGCATACCACGTTGCCATGATGGGAGGAAAAGGAAATAAGGGCTGATTTACAAGGGGAGGATTTGTGAGAGGTGGAGTAGGATGGAGTGGGGTGGTTTGCACAGTGGTGGTATGAATGGGTGTAGCTGAGGTACTTGGACAGGAGAAATGATTCTGAGTGGATTTGAGATGGAAAGGGCTAAAGTGATGGAGAAGCTAAAAGTTAGGTGGAGTGGAAGGAGAAGCTTCTCTACTGGAGGTCTGCTGCAAATATTTGGGGTCAAGGTCAGTTTGGTCATCTATAATTTGTGACTTGGTTCTGAATAGATTCTTGGTATGGTGCAAGTCAAACTAAGGATCTTGTGAAATTGTAAGGTGTTCTGGTGCAGAACTTTCTCTATGAATGGTCCTAACAGTGGCTGAGTTTCTAGCTTTATAAGTTTGCCACAAAATCTTTTATGGGTCATCAACTACGGTAGGAGGATTTAGGTCTGGGTGTGATCTGTTATTGATCCTTCATGAAGCCAGATCTCTTTACTTGAAAATAAGAGAGGCTCGAGGTTTGGGACTATTTTTTGGAAGGCTGGCCTCTCTTAGTGTTTGCTTTACTCACACAAGGTATAACTAGGCCCTGAAAACTGATTTGGATTGTTTTGACCAATCCTAGAAAACCTATGGGACTAGTGAGATGAAAACCAGCCTATTGGAGGCTAATGGAGTTGTCAGGTAGATGTTTTTGAAATTTTGAGGATATATATACAATGGTCCACCACCAATTTTTTGATAAAAATCAATCTAGGGAGTACTTTTGGGCTTTTGAGTTTTTTTATGTAGCCTTAAGGTTTCAATGAGTATCCTCTAGTTGAGTCATCATCTTGCTAGGATAGTGAAGCAATGAGTTTCTACTCTTGGCTATGAGTTGATTTTTAAGTCAAACTAGGGATGTATATGAGTTTGTAAGAGTTTTCCAGGCTACTATCAACTTAGTCCCACCGTGATTGCCATTATGTTAGGTCCCCATAATTTGCTATATTGATTAAGATAAAAATGGATAGGGTAACATCAAACCAAGCTTTGGAATCCAAGGACCTAGCCTTCCTAGATTCAGAGAGGGATCTCTCTAGTAGGTGCAAAGATGTAAACTTGTTTGCTGATTAGGGTTGATTTTAGGCTAGATGTTAAGTGTAGGGTATTTTGATTGTTTTTGGTTGGGTTTGATGCTCAGATGGATTTAGATAGAAAACATGGAATATTTTTAAGTCATTGGGAAATGCAATCTAACAAGGTCATGATAAGTTCATCAATGGTTTCAATAGCATTTGCAGGGAAATTTTAACTTGGTTGGTGGATCTTTTAAGGTTGTGAAGGGTCATGAGGTGAACATTAAGCTTGAGAATAATAAGCTAATAAAGGGAAAAAAATGAATCCTTTATGTACTTGTAAAATGAGAGAGTTAGAATATTTATGAGCATAGCAAGAGAATCAAAGGCATAAGCAAAACCTAATCCATTTGATTTTAGACTGAAGGCAGATAATCAACTAAGACAAACATTTATATGAAACATAGAAAGGCAAGAAACTTATTTAACTTTCATAGATTTCATCATTAAGAGCAGAAAACATTTAAGATGCACAAGTAGTTATAACCATAGAAAAAGAGAAAACTCTGAACATCTAAAGTTACAGCTATGAAGGTTCCTTGAAACAAATTTAGCTACTGTAAGTGTTAGGACACTGTAGTTTTGCAAGATTGGAAAATAAAAAGCTACAGAGCCTACATCAAACCACTTTGGAATCTAAGGACCTAGCCATCCTAGATTCAGAGAGGGATCTCTCTATGTATGTGTTCGAAGATATGATCTTTAAGGATTTTAAGTATGATTTTAGGCTAGTTGTGAAGAACAAGGGTTTGTTTGTTTTTTGGTTGGGCAGGATAACATGCAGACGAAGGAAGTCTGTATGAAGGGTGAAGGTGTGAGTAAGTGATAGAATGGTTCAGCTGACAAGATAAGCAAGGGACAACTTCAATCCATTGGGCTATGGAGTCATAAGAGGATTTAATTGCACAACAAAGTTCAAGTGTGGTCCATGGGGAAAGTCATATATGTCAAAGGATCTCTTTAGGTTGATATTATGGGATGAAACATTAACAATGGTGAAATAAGAAAACATATAAGAAAGAACAAAGAATAGCTTAAGATCAGGTAAGTACTTTTAAACTAGCTTGATTTCAGCATACAGTTAAGGGAAAGACACAAAAGTAACCTAAGATTAGGTAAGTACTTTTAAACTAGCCTGCTTTTGATATACTTTCAAGAGTAAAAATTAAAAACAAAGAATATCTTAAGATCAAGTAAATACTTTTAACTTAGCCTGCTTTCAACATATTCTCAAAGGAAAACATTCATGATAAACATAAAGAATAGTCTAATATCAGGTAAGTACTTTTAAACTAGCTTGCTTTTGACATACTCTTAAGGGAACTTTTCAAAGCAACCGTTGGAGATAAACTAGAGGACAGGGCTAACCATAAACTTCTCTAGCTCAGCTTTAATTTGCATACTTCTCAATCACATTCAAAGATAATATCTCAAGTTGTACTTAGGAAACATGGGATGACCACCACTTCACTGGTTATACTTTATTGAATTACCTTCAAATTAACATTCAGCAGAAAACATAAAGGATAAAGATTTATTAGTGAGATTTAGGGTACTTCATAAGTAAATCCTAATCTATATTTGATGTTCTTTATCAGAGAAAATGAAAAATATGGAAAACATGAGAAAAATAACAATTACAGTGATTATAAAGTCACCAATGACATACATTAGGATCCCATAAATCAGCTATTTGTATTTGATGTTAAACCAGTTACAATCTTCAAAGTCCAGTGGCTCTCTATAGCTTAAAAATTCTCATCACAACTTATGTGTCTTCAATTAAAAAACAAATCTACAGCATGCTTCAACAACTATTTACATTCAGCAAGTATCTAGAGACCAACCTCTATATTGTCTTCTACAGAAGTATTTATAGAAGAATGAGGAGGTGGAGTGTAAAGAAGAGTCCTTTGTATAATTAATACAGAGTAATGGTTTCTTTGACCTTTGGGAGGCCTAAAGGAGAATATCTCAAATGTTCATCTCTGTTTTAATCAATTTTACATTGAATTTCATCACCTTCAGTCACTTTTGTTGACTTTGGGGGCTTTTGGTAGGCTGGTAGTTAATTTTGAGCTGTCTTTAAAAATATCCCCTGATTATGCAATTAATTTGTAGTCTTTTGAGGGAAATAAAAAAGTAGGTGGAATTTTGAGGAGCCATAGCCTCAATGATGTGGCATTTGGAAGCTCCTTGACTGATCCATCTGTCTTAATACCTTAAAGCACTGATTTAGTTGTTATTTTGTGTTTTAAGGCTGATCATGCCTTCTTTATTCTTCTTCGGTATTGGTACTCAAAGCCTGCTCTTTTAACCTTTTTAATCATGCTTTAGCTATAACTGCAGGGTTAAGCCCTTCTTCCTTCGTGTTTTAGCCCTAAAGATAGAAAACTTTGGTTATGTCCCTTTGTGAGTCATGGACAGAGTTCCCGCTTTAAAACCCTGATAAAACATGCAAAAACATGACAAAAAATGTTATAAAAACCTGCGAGGGAGGGATTTGATTTCTTAGGAGGATGAAAGAGCAGAGGAGCGGTGCGGAGGGGATGATTATGCAGGCGGAGAAGTTTTATTGAGGAAAACCGATGAAAATCTAGTTCAAAACTGTATATGGCGTGAATTTGGGCAAAGTGGTTTTCAAAATACTGTTAATGGTTTTCGCACAACCCTCGGGAGGTAAGTGGTTTCACCAAGAAGGAACACAATCCAACTCAAACGCGCCACGTGGCCTTTTTCAATACCACCGATATTGCGTGATTTTTGTTTGTTAAACTCTGGACAATGAAAATGCGTGATATGTGGTATCAACCGTCGGATGAGGGGGAACAGATCTGATGGTGCAGATAGGGGCACGATGGAAAGGTGCACGGCAGGAGCTTTGGTGGGGGTGAGGTGTCAGCGCGTGATTTGAAGAGAAGACCGGGTAGTGGAATGTGGGTCTGGAGGGAATTTGGGTGACGAGATGAGCAAGGACCATCGGATTTTACAAACCAACGGTGGAGATTACATTTATAAGGTGAATAGACTGGATTAACGAGGGCCATCGGCTTATATGGATTGATGGCGAAGATTCGATGCTGAGGGTAAAAAGAAGAAATGGGTCGGGCGATCGGGGGATGTAGCGAGCAAGCGATGACCGTCAGATTGATAAAATCGATGGTCAATATTGCCTGGGAGGTATGTATAGTGCGAGGATATTTTTAAAGGAGAAATAAATTTTTTAAAGGGCGCGACAATATAAAGAGATAAGGGAAGGGGCTTAAGGGGAAAGTGTTCGGACATGGCTCTGTGGTGCAGAAGTGACCAGGGGCTAAGGAGACAGGGGTCTATTATATCAGGGGAAGAATTTTGTAAAGAAAACACAAGTTTATTAAGTGCTTGGTTATAGCGCCTGGTCTTGTTGACAAAAGGGCAGAAAAACTTAAGCCCTCAGGTGCCTAAAGACTTAGAAGGGGTGGAAAAGGGTTTTTAAAAGGTTTTATGCATTTTTTTGTGGGTTTTCATGGCTTTTTGAAGTCCCGATAGCTAAAATGAAGGGTTTTAAACCATAACAAAGGGTTTTATAGTTAAAAAGGGATTTTTAAGGTTTTCTTGAGGATAATGAAGGGAAAATAAGGAGGAAAGGGGATTTTTTAGGGAAAAAAGGAGGGTGAATAAGGGCCAAAATGAGTGAATTAAATGATGAAAATGGGGCTACTTAGGAAATAGCTTTGAAGGGGACAACAGGCTTTTCTTGGTGGTTTTCTTAATGAAACAACAGTGAAGATTTGTTTTTGAGTTTAGGCAGCACAAGAAGGCTTCAAGAATGAGAATTTTTGTATGAAAACAATCTCTTGAAGGCTTAGGACCTGATTTAGCCATCATTTTCCTTGAAATTTTTTTACTGATGGCTAACAGTAAGCAAAGAGCATGATTCAAATAGACTTCTTTGACAAACCTAGGCAAAGCTACTTTAAAGAGATGATTCCAATGATAGAGTATTTTAGTGGCAAAAATATGAAGGGATAGCCATCAATCATACTTGAAACTAACTGATCTAAACCATTCAAGAAATGTACAAGCTAATTAATTCTTAGAGATCAAGAGATGGATTCCCTAACATATCTCAACAGGAGAAAACATTGAGGCAGTGAAGGACAAACAGAAGTAAGGTGCCATCAGAAAACATTTCTTAATATAAATTTTTTGTCCTACTGCAAAATAGAAAGATGGAAAACATAATGGAAAACTAGAACACATGAACATAAGAAAAACTTCACCATCAACCATGCTTATGGATCCTGCAAACAATCTCTCTCCATCAACAAGCAAACCAGAGCATGCATGAGCTCCAAGACATAAAATTGTTATCAAAAACTCCAAGAGACTATGTATTTGCTTCAGCATAAGTCATCAAAATCCATCAAACACTTGAGAGCCTCAAGCTCTATTTATGGAGTAGCTGAGGAGGTGGGAAGCCCTAAAAGGCTTCCAAAAACCCTAATCTAATCATAAATGCCATAAATGTGCTTAATGACCATGCAAGGCCCAAGACCCATAGTTGATAAGAAAATAAATGAAAAATACCAAAACATACCTCCCCAATCAAATCAGGAGTGATTTTTCCAAGAAAATATTCAAAAACTCCTTCTCCATCAATCTGTGTGTTTTTTTGACTTTTTTGGCAAAAGGCTGCTCCTGTGCGTAACACCTTTTCAGCAGAAAATAGGGTCTTTTGTAGCTGATGTTTGAACCCCTTCCCAGCATCGGATTTGGCCTTGTGACGGCTTGTTGGAAAGATTGAGGAGTCTAGTTTCCAAAAATAATTTATTTGTGCTGAATGGAAGCCATTTACCGGCTCAAAAAGTAAATCACCCAACACTACTATGTGCATAACACCTGCTCTGAAAAAGAGGCAGAAAGGTCAAATTTGAGGTCTTGTTTGACCTTTTGAGGGGGGGGAAATGCTCCAATTGACCTGATATTTTGTGGGTAGACTATTGGTTATGTAAAAAATCCAAAAATGTAAACTTCAGCAGGTGAGGATGCCCTAATTTATAGTGTAAGACCTAGGGTGTTGCGCTCCTAGGGGTCAAAATTTTGAAAAAAAAAAAAATTCCAGATTTGCCTCAAAATTGGTGTGTAGACCCCTAAAAGGGTTTTAGATACCTGCTGAGAAGCATCAGCCAAGATCCCAAGGCTGTCATGCACTTTGTTCATTTTTAGGTCTTCTAGATCCATGAGGGCTTGCTTTAGTTTGGAATTAGCAAGTATGCTTTTCCTTGCATAGTGTTTGACCATTTTCTTCAGTAAGACAAGGCCCCTCTTCACCTCTTTGAAATGTTTATGCTCCTCCTTATAATAGTATATGACTCTTTGTGCTCTCTCAAAGTCCTTATCCCATTCTTGAAGCTCGACATCCTTTTCTAAGAGGAACAACTTAGTACTCATCCCGTGGTCCTCATTATCACTGTGTAGATCAACAAAAAGAGGGCCTTTAGAAGTATTTTTGATTCTTTTGTTCCTTCTTACCTGTACCTTCTACTTAAATTTTTCCACTTTTTCTTTGCCCTTGTCCAATGTTTGGCTATTTGAGAAGAGATGGCCCTTTGCCTTTTAGAGGCAGCAAACACATTTCTTCTCCCTCTGTGATATGTGCTTGTGAGAGGCGTAAGAATGGAAGTTTTAAAGGAAGTTCTATCATCATTTTTACCTTTAGTTTTCTTGATATATTCTGCACTTTCCTCACTCTAATTTTCTTTTTCATGCATGGAATTAGTTTTGTCAAGATAGTCATGACTTTTTTCATGACTATCATGACTCTTTCCTTGAATTCCCAGTGTACTTTGATGGTTTTCCTCCTCATCATCCTACCCCTCCTCATCTTTGTGGCTTGTTCACTGATTTCATCATTTCCATCACTGCTTTCTTCGTGGCTACTCCCCTACTCTTCACTGTTTTCCTCATTTTCATCACTTTCTTCTCCGTTGCTCCCTTCTTTTGCATCATTATTTGTCTCAGTTTCCCCTTGACTATTGCCCTGATTTTGTTCTTCACTTGGGCTATTGTTAGCCCCCTCACTTGGAAATTGAGGGTAAGAGGTAAGAGGTGAAACTCTTTCTGGAGAAGGCACATGGGGAGATGATGGATGTGTGGAGCTAGATGGTTGTGAAGTGGAAGGCAAGTTCTGCTGAACGAACGCCTGTGGGTCTGTAAACACATCATGTGAGATGAAGGTTTCCTAAGATATTCCTTACTACTCTAGTTGGTATAGGAGAATCATTTTGAATAGGGAGTGATGAAAGAGGCTCGGCATTTGGTGGTCATAGCTTTTCTTCTTGACAAGTGAGGCCATTTTGTCAATGCTCCTAAAAAGGTAGTATGGTAGATTCATCATCTTGAATTTAGTGAAGTGCATTAGCAGCCTTATATGATATGAGTAGAGCTTGGAATATCTCCCCTCACAGGTGAAATACCTGATAATTTGTTTCATTAGTGCAACATACCTTTCTAACAAGTGGGAGAAAGGGAAAATAGCCTTGCAATTCTGTTGGTAGCTGGGTTTCAAGTAGGGCTCATAATAGCTCAACTGCAACTTATTTTGTTTGAACCATATTTCACCAATGTTTGGTATACCGGTTGCTTTTAAAATAATCTCAGCTGAGAGCTCAAATTGCACCCCTTATAGGTTAATTTGATGATTTTGTAAGCTAAAGGAAAACAACCTAGTAAAGTTTGGATGACTGCCAACTTGTTTGATCTTTGCACAAAATTGATAACACCCTACATCTTGAAAGTGTGAAAGGATCATAGGGGAGGAGGTAAACTGGACTGTGTCTAAGGGTTCAAATCTATTTGCCCTCCCTCCTTTGTACTGAGGCTTGGTAGGTGTTTGAACCTTATCACTACTGGTGTGGCTTTCTGTTCCAGACATAGTGGCTGATTTCTCTTAGTACAAAAAAAAAAGGGCTCTTTTAAAACAGTTTGAAGGCTTCTTGGGTTAAAAGGTTGTAAGGAGTGAAGTGAGGGTCGAGCTGAGCAAATTAAGGCAAGATGGAAGTTTCCAAAGGTGTATTCAGTGTTTTTTGTTGTGAAACCAGCTCCAAAATGAGAAGAAAAGAGAGATCAATGCCTTAGAAATAAGCCACTTCGAGGGGACAACCTCCAATACATTACATGAATGAAAAATTCTTGGATGGTTCAAATTACAAAACCTCCTTTCTATATATATGAGTCCATGGGACCATAATGTAATCCTAGTGGGGCCACAATGTAATCCTAGCCAACCTAACAATAATAATTTAAGGGCACAATAATAACAATATGGGGGCTACAAGGGTACAATAATAACAATAAGGGGGTTACACTAACAACAATAAGGGACTATACTAGTAATATAGGGACCTAAAATGCTCCTCTCCTTCAAAAAAGTGTTGTCCTCAATGCTTGAGTAGCTCTGGGTGCTTCTGTATAAAATTCTCATCCTCCCATGTAGAATCTTCAGTGGGTAAGTTCTTCCACTTGATGAGATACTCTAAAATTGATTGATTCCGTAGCTGTCGAGTTCTTGTTTCCATGACTGCTTTAGGTTCCAATATTATTTTTCCTCCGTCATCAAGTTTTGGCAATATTGTTTGAACTGGAAGAATTTCACCTATAACCTTCTTTAAGCATGAAACATGGAAAACTGGATGCACTTGTGAAGAAGTAGGAAGCTCCAATTTGTATGCCATAATACCAATCTTTTGCAACTCCTTGTAAGGACCATAGTACTTTGGCGATAATTTATTATCCTTCTTAGCTTGCTTGAGGGACATTTGTTTGTATGGTTGTAGCCGTAAAAATACCCAGTCTCCTACATCAAAACTTCTCTCACTACGTATGTTGATATGCCCGTTGTTTCATTCGATTTGTGCCAAATTTAGGTTGTCCTTTAAGAGTTGGAGAACTTCTTGTTGATGCTTGATGTGATCTTCCAATGCTGAACCTCTAATTTTCTCTCTTAAAGATGATGTGATGGATGTAGGATGATATCCATAAAGTTCCATAAATGGGGTCATTTTTGCTACAGTATGGAAGGAAGTGTTATACCACCATTCAACGAGAGGTAACCACTTGACCCATTGTGCTTGCTTATCAGATACAAAACAAAGAAGATATCCTTCCAAACATTTATTCACTATCTCAGTTTGACCATCGGATTGAGGATGATAAGATGAGCTATGAGCTAGTTGAGTAACCAAACAAGAAAATAATTCCGTCCAAAAATTTCCTGTAAAAATGGGATCTATGTCACTTACAATAATCTTCGGGTTTCCATGTAGCTTTTGAATTGTTTCCTTAAATGCAGTAGCAACTGTACTTGCTTTAAATGGATGAGATAATGCACAAATGTGTGCATACTTGGTAAGTCTATCAACTACACCATGATGACACTCGTTCCTTTGGATTTAGGTAAACCTGTGATAAAATCCATTGAAATATCCTCCCAACATTGACTTGGAATGGATAAAGGTTGTAGAAGACCTGGGGTCTTAATTGTCTCAACTTTATTTTGCTGGCAAACCAAACATTCTGCCACAAAATTTTGAATATCTGATTTAAGGCCATCCCAAAAAAAATCTTTCTTCACCCTGTGGTAAGTTTTTAAAAATCCTGAGTGTCCTCCTAAAGGAGAAGTGTGCAATTCCAAAAGAATTTTTTTTTTCAGTTGGGAATTCTTACAAAGATATAAGCGATCTTTGTACCATAAGGAATCATTTTCCAACTAAATGTATCATATGTATTAGGATCTTGCTGCAACTTTTGAATGAGTGTCCATACATATTTTTCCTTCTTCCATTCATCTCTTGCTTCGGTTATCCAATCTGGTTGGATAATAGAAATGGCACAAAGCAATGCTTCCACCTCTTCATTCTTTATTGAGAGTTCATCTGCAACAACATTAAGCTTCCCTTTTTTGTATATTATTTCAAAGTCATAACCCAACATCTTTGTGACCCATTTTTTCTGCTCTTCTGAAGATATTCTTTGTTCCAAAAAGTGTTTAAGACTATCATGATCAGTTTTTACCTTGAAGTGTCTTCCCATTAGGTAAGTTCGCCATTTCTTTAGTGCATGCAGTATTGCTAACATTTCCTTCTCATAAATAGGTTTATGTAAATACTTTCCTTTGTTTGGACAACTTTAAAAAGCAATGGGTCTTCCTTCTGCATTAAAACAACACTAATCTCCATTTCCGAGGCATCACATTCCATAATAAAGGGTTTTCGTGAAGTCCGGCATAGCTAAGACTCGGTGCTAGGCACATTGCCTCTTTAAGATGTTCAAATGCTAGTTGCTTCAATATTCCATGAAAATCCATCTTTCTTAAATAATTTTATTAAAGGTGTTGCTATTCTCCCATAATCCTTAACAAACTTGTGAAAATACCCTGTTAACTCGAGAAATACTCGCAACTTCTTTATGGTTGTGGGGACTTTCCATTCCTTAATGGTTTTAATTTTGTTAGTCTACCTTAACACCCTCATGAGATACAATATGACTCATATATTCCACCTCTTGTACTCCAAAGAAACATTTGGAGGCTTTTGCATATAAATGTTTCTCCTCCAATAGTTTGAGCACCCTATCAACATGTTGACCATGGTCCTTCCAAGACCTGCTGTATATTAGTATATCATCAAAAAATACTAACACAAATTTTCTAAGGAAGGGTTTGAAAATGAATTTATCAACCCTTGAAATGTAGAAGGTGCATTGGTAAGGTCAAAAGGCATGACCAAAAATTCATAATGACCCTCGTGAGTTCGAAATGTTGTTTTCAGAATATATTTAGTCTTCATTCTAATTTGATGATATCCTGAACAAAGATCCAACTTGGTAAAATAAATTTCTCCATGTAATTCATCCAATAATTCATCAATCACACGAATTGGAAATTTATCTATAATAGTGATCTTATTGAGCTCCCTATAATCCAGACACATGCGCCATGATCCATACTTCTTATGTACCACCACTACAGGAGCAGAAAGAGATTCGACAAGGTTGAATTATACCCACCTCAAACTTTTCGTAATCATATGTTCAATTTCACTTCTTTTGGACATAAGGGATATCTGTTAAGGTTTTGATGCCTGAGATCACTCCATGAAATAGCATGATCATGATCATGAATAGGTGAGTCCTTTTGGAGTTTCCAAAACCTTTTTAGAATGATTTTCCAAGACTTGTTGGAGATCTGCAGAAATAAATGATTTTGATGTCGGAACTTCTAGTGAGCATAATTGTGCAATTACGCCTCATTGTTATTTCTTTAGAAGATTTGCCATGACATTAGAGCTTATTATATTTCCTGGCTTCCCTGCAATACCCCATAATTCGACTTCCTTTCCTTCTAAAAAAAAATTCAAGAAAAGTTCTTGAAAATTAAAAGCTACTGTCCCTAAAGATTGTAACCATTGTACTCCTAGTACAACATCAACACCTCCCATAGGAATGGAAAGCATTAGACTAGTCAATACATATTCCCCCATGGCTAGCTTGATATTATGGCATTTTCCAGAGAAATTTATAGTTCCTCGATTTGAAACCATCACTTGACATTCTGGTGTTGGGTATAGGAAACAATTCAATTCCTTGGCTACCTTACAATGAATAAAATTATGGGTACTACCCGAATCAATCAACACTATTACCTTTTTCTTCTTGATATGTCCTTCTATCTTGAGAGTTTGAGGAGTGGTAATTCCTGTCAATGCATTACATGATATGGCTTTCCAATTCATTTTTTCCCTTTCTTGGTTGGTTCCTGGTGTATATCCTCTTCTTGTTCATTTTCTTCTTCCTCTTCACAATCTATGTAAAATAATTTCTTCTCAACACACTTATGACCTTTAGTGTATTTTATATCACAACTATAGCAACCTTTTTCTCTTTTTTCTTCCAATTTTTGTGGTGTCAACCTTGTAGGTTGTGAAAATATAGGAGTAGCAACACTTCCCTCTTTATAGAAGTGAGTGGTAGGGTTCCTTGTCGCCATAATTTTTCATTCAATTTTTCTTGCCAACCTGAATGCCTTCTCCAATGAATCAGGTTCCAAAACGTGATTTTAGATTTTATGAAATCACGATTAACATTTATTTTGTTCTCATCATGAGTTTCCTCTACTATCTTTTCACCATTAGGAAAAATTTCTTGTATCAACTTTGTCAAACCTTCCATGTCTGCTTTTATATCACTCTTCATGTTTTCCATTTTCTCTTCCATGTCATTCATCTTAGACTTCTACTACTCTTCCATGCCTTCTATCCTAGATTCCATTCCATTATTCAAACCATCCAACTTAGATTCCAAGACTTTATTCTAAACCATCCATCTTAGCTTCCACGCCTTTCTCTTCAAAACTTCCATGTCATTTTTGCTGCTCATGAGAGAAATTTGTTCCACTATTTAATTGATATGTCATGTTGCCATTCTTCGTCTTCATGACTCATAGTAGAGCTTTCTAAAGGCTTAATGGGTGTTGAATTGTTTTTAGGGGCCATTTTAGAATCCAATACTGATATCTATTCTACAATATTCCCTTGGAATCAATTCAACTTGATTCTTCAAATAAGACTTATGCAATTCGGAAAAAAAAAATACACACCTTTTACTTGCTTTTGAGGAGCTTGATATTGAAATTGAATTATCTCTATAATTGAGGATCCTCAATATCTGAAATTCAGCCCTGTAGTATCCCTCTGATGCTTCTTTCAAATGCCACAGGTCTTATCTGATTTTGATTCTTCAAGGCAAAGTTATGTCCAATCTCCCACAATGACCCAATTTTTGACTGGTTCAGTAGAGTGAACTTGTACGACTTGCCATGTGTCACTATTTCCTCCTTTGGCTCTAAAATTGATAGATAAAAAACTACAGTCTGTGAACTTGTGGCCACTTTTTACATCATTCCAATCTGATTCTCAGAGAGAGAGCTGTGAAGATTTTCCCATGATCACCTCTTTGAGATGAAATCCCTAAGCCCCTAAAAGCTCGACTTCCATGCAACATATCTCTAAAAATATTGTGAACCAATATCCTAAATTTTGTGACACTGTCTTTGATTTTGCGGCTTTGCACTCTAAAAATTTCAGCTTCTGAACCTTCGTAGAAAAAAATTTATTACGAAATTACCACGATGACCTGTTTAGGTTAAATTTAGGAGCCTACAAAATGACCTAACTTTCAGAGATCATATCTCCGAAAATATTGCGACCCAAGCTCTAAAATTTTGCAACGATGTTCCTCAGGAATTTGGCTTCGCACTCTAAAAATTTCAGATTATGAACCTTCGTAGAAAAATATTTATAGAGAAAATTCCACAATGACCTGTTTGGAGCAGCGAAACCCTAGAATCTCAAAGCTCTGATACCAAATGTTGTGAAACCAGCTCCAAAAAGAGAAGAAAAGAGATATCAACGCCTTAGAAATAAGCCACTTCGAGGGGGAAACCTCTAATACATTACATGAATGAACAATTTTTGGATGATTCAAATTACAAAACTCTCCTTTTCTATATATAGGAGTCCATGGGGCCACAATGTAATCCTAGTGGGGCTACAATGTAATCCTAGCTGACCTAACAATAATAATTTAAGGGCACAATAATAACAATATGGGGGCTACAAGGGTACAATAATAACAATAAGGGGGTTACACTAACAACAATAAGGGACTATACTAGTAATATAGGGACCTAACATTTTTAGAGGCTTAATTGATGCCACTCACCCCCCCTTTGGTATATATAACAATTTCCTCTTTCTAACCCTAAACAAAGGTATTTTTAGAATTTGATTGTAATGCAACTTAGGATTTGGTTCATTCGAGAGCTTCAATATTATTTTTCTTAGAAAAAAAGGAGTTTTTAGGAGGTAAACAAATCACCAACCTTGTTCTCGTCCTTGCTGAGGCTTTGAGGGTGACAAAAAAATGATGTTTTGACCCCATTTAGCATTTTTAGAGGAGTTTTGTCTATGCGTAACAGCCAGGACCATAACACCAAGAGCGAAACACCAAGAGCGTAAAACCTTGGCGTAACAGCCAATAGCATAACACCAGGAGAAGAACACCAAGAGCGTAACACCAGGGCATAACATTTGAGTCTGAGCGCTGTGTGTAACACCCAGGTGCGTAATATTTGAGTAGGGTCCTGTCGGGCTCTGTGCGTTACACTGTAGGGGCGTAACACATGAGTCTGGGCACTGTCAGGCTCTGTGTGTTACACTGTTCCAGGTGCATAACAACGGATTCTGAGTGTGCAACGCAGTGTTAATTAACATTGCGACCACCCCTCCTGTGCGTAAGACTGCAAGCCAGGCACATAACAGTGACCCGGGAGCGTAACACCTGCAAACTTCCCAAATTCGCTCTGAAAATGACACAACCTTTTCACAATGGCTCTTTGTGGTTTGGAGATGACAAATGGTGCAGGGGTAGAATGCTCAAGGCCATTATAACCTTTTTGAAAAAATAATAATTTAGAAGTCGAAACCCACGTTGATAATGTTTTTGTTTATTTACCTTTTCTCACTGTGCCTTTTTTACTGTTTGGTGTTGCAAGTGGCGTGTTTGATTTACAAAGTTGATTTTATCTATTTTCTGGGGGCCTCTCAAGTCTCTGTTTAATCTTTCCAATCTACTTGAAGATATCAAGAATACTCTTGTCCACTTTTTGAAAGAAAATGAACTTGTCTTTGGATTTTTTTATCATTTTATACAAACTGCAAACCTATCACCTTTTTTTCCATTTCTCCCTTTTAAATTGATATCCTTTGTATGCCCTCTGCTATTAAGAAGGAGGCTTCATCACCTTCAATTGACTTGTCTTGCCAATATGTGAAAAATCTTAGGTTTTTAGGGATTTTTAGAAAGGACAAGGAGTGTTGATAAGTTTCTTTGTAGCCTCTCAAAACTTATTCATTACTTTACAACAATCTTCAATGTGTATTTGATGGCAGTTGAAGTCGCTTTTGTCCTTTGTGGCCTTTGTGATGGTTTCTTGCCTATCACCACTATTTTATTCAACATCCCTAAATAAACCCTGTTTCTCTTTTAAACAGATTCCTGCTGCCTTTTTCTCACTTGTGGATGTCTCCTAGTCAGGATTTCATCCCATTACTTTACCTCCCCTTTTGCTGATGGAAACCCTGATCATTTGTTTGCAAAAATATGAAAAAGGGTAGATGTCCCTTGTAATATTTGTGTTTTAAGCTAAAGAGGCTTTTCTTTCAGGCCTTTTAACCAATATTGGGCCAAATTTCTTGATTTTATTCTTCTTTGAATACAATTTCTTCATACAGGAAAGCGTAGTTTGCAGGGCACCAAATCCATCCTATGACTGAGTGAAACCTTAGGTGACCTAATGGGGCTTTGTTAGATTTGGACTTTGGACTAAGACCTACATTTAGGGTTCAAAAGTGTAAAATAGTATCCATGCCAACCTTGGTGTATTCGAAAACCTAAGGTCCAACATACTTGACTATCCAAAGGGCCTACAAAGACAATCAGTGTTTGAGAATATTATGGAAGAGGCAACAAGGTTATTTGATTGGTAGGTTTAGGTAGTAGTGGGGAATTATGGAGGTAAAAAAACAAAGGTTTTGGGCCAAAAGGCAAGACATGGTGAAAAAATGGGTGACAAGTTAGGGTTAAAACAAATGGCTTGAGCCCATGATGGGTATTTCGGGAGTGGTGGGCCATTCATGACTAGTTAGGATGATAAAATAGTGAAATTTTTATATCAGGATAATGAAGGCAGTGAAATTTTCTAGAACTCACAATGTTTATGAATTTTGTTTCTAGAAATCTAGGACCAATACTTAATCGTCTTTAGATGGTGAAAATTATGGATGACTAACAGTCTCAAACCATGGTTTGAGTCCCAAAATTTACATTTAAGCTTAATTACATCCAAAATTGGGGGAAAAATCCATTTCACTTCATTTGCGTAGCGCGCAAATACAAAAATAAAAAAAGTGTCTTTGGAACTTGTGCCTCAAGGGACCTCGCTCCAACACCTTTCGAAACTTTTGCATCCCATGTCCCAGGGGTTGACATCCCATCTATGTTACCTCCGAAAGTTTTTCCACATGTCTCCACTCCTCATGATGAATGAAGTGGGATGAGTATTCCCTCTAATCAAGTCACATCTATGCTTCCACCTGGGTATACTTTTCTCTGAAACTTTGTTTCGGGAACATCTGTGTAATATTCCCAATTAACCCAAGCTAATGGGAATATTCAATTTGGAGTTGTCTTACTTTTATTTTCACGTTGATGAATAAAATGTGAAGGAAGACATGTAAAACTCCTAAAAACATCAAAATAAATCAATGCCTATGTAAAAAGAGACATATCTGGGCCATGTAAATAAACTCTTGCAGGTTTGAATTGGTTTAAACCATGAGATTGGGTCAAATTTGACCAAGTCAAGAGCGCATTCTAGATGCAATGAACCTCATGGATAGACAACACAGTTTTATATTGAGGCTCCACATGTGAAAGGAGTTAACTCATTGAGGTGTTTTAGGGTTTGGCAAGGCTTTCATCTTATAAAAGAAGGAGGAGAAAAAATGGAAGGGGTTGTTGAAGATTATTATTTTCTGAAGGCATTGTCTGCTCAGACATCCCTTGTTGGGTCTTCCTATTCAGGAATCCCACCTCGTTCCTTGAGCAACTCTTGGAGGAGACTTGTACTATCTTGTCCACTATCAGGCTTGGTCCAAGCTTCACCTTACACCTACAGTGTTGATCCTGTTGAGGGTTGGGTTGTCCTTGTGAGTTGCAACAGTGGAAGACATTAGATCTGCTCAGATATAGCCTACACTAGTGGCTCTTCTCAGTGAGTGTGTCTTTTAACCTCCTGGAAGAGTGAATTAGCACTTTGAGCTTCAGATCCAGACCTTGGCATTAGGCCAAAGCATTCTGAAAGCCTACACTGCAGTTTCTCTCCCTGGACTATGTTATTTACAAAGGAGAATTTGCAGGGTCTTTTGTCTGCATTTTGGAGGAGAGATCTCTGGTGTTAGGATCCTTCCTCTCACTATGGTGATCCATGGATTGGCCATCCAATCCATGTTTGTTTCATATTTGATCTTATGTGCCATTTTATTATTCAGGAATTTCTAAATCATTCTGCAGATATGCAACCTTAGATCTCAGATCTACTCTTTGTGCTTCATGTTTTGCACAAAACCCCAAGGGGAATGTATAGATCAGCATTTCTTGTACACAGATATGTATTAGATCTAAATTTTTATGTACATATCTACTCTAGATCTGAATATTAATAAACTACTGCTTCATCCCCTAAAAATAACGCTGTCATGGTTATGCAGTCTTTTCTTATGGTTGTAGCACCTCATTTCTAAGGATTTTTCCTGTATTGTCTCATTATTTTGTACAATGTATGGACTGTAATGTATATATGATTTTCTGTTATACATCTGATTTCTGAACCTCCATATCAACCTCCTATTGTGCTTCAGTGGATCTGCGTTATTTCTGAAGTAGTCCTTTGCATATAGCTACAACCCCTCTCTTTGGGTGATTTTCAGCTAGACTAGTTTGTGGGAGATCTATTTGACCCACCTAATCTGATTTTTTTTTTCTCTCCTTTTGGATTTAGTTCTTAGATGAGCTGATCTAAGGGGTCTAGGAGCTGCAAACTCATTTCTATGCACAAAATTCTTAGAAGTGTGTTATTTCAGCAGGCTTGCTGAGCTGTCCCGATTTTGGGATATTACAATCTGGGGCTACATGCTTGTTTCAAAATCCCGTTTGGTCAACATATTTTTCTCCATCCTCTGGCCCATTTTTTTCAAATTTGGTTTCCATTTCACAACCCGCTTCACAACCTGCAGTATCTGTCGGTCAAATGACCATTTCGCTAGGATCATCTGCTCCCTTGTAGCTATCCACAATCACTCAGTTACACCTTTCACTGGACAATCTACAATTTTTTTAGTGCCTAGGGGAAATCCCATCCTTTATATGTACATCCATTTTTGGGTGGGGGGAATCTAAACTCTTGAACCATATCGGGGGTGGGACAACCTACCGCTAGTCTTAGTGGAACTTATCTTTCACAACCAACAAGTGTTGCCGTAGGAACCTCTCTACCAGGTGGTCACCCTACCTCGGCTCAACTTTATTATCAACATACCCATGTCGAGTATCCTTATATTTAGAAACCCCATGTTCAATAACTGAATGTATAATATCAGTATGTTCAGCAACCGAACGTAAAATATCAGTATGTTCAATGACCAAACGTATCTTAGTGTTATGTCCAGTAGCCCCAAAACACACTGGGTGAAGTTACAAATAATCCTAAGTTTGGTCCTCAAATCCATATTGGTCCAATCCCTCTGGGTCAAACTGGAACTTACCTCAATCATCCCGGTGTCCAATACCAGCAAATACCTCAAGGTCAGTTCCAACAACTCTAAAAGGGAACTTACATCCTATATGGGCCCTATCAACAACCCCAATAGGGTGCTTATGTTCAGCGGATTCATTATCAATAGCCACAAAAAGGAACATAAGTTAAGCAATAGATGCAACAAGGTACCTATCAGCGACCCCTACCACAACAAGGTCCCTACCAACAATATATACCTTATCAAGAATAATGGGGAAATTTTGGGCAGTATGGTCGAAATCAACCCCAAGGAGGCACAACCCGTACCATCAAGGATGGAACCCATAGATGGGTAACTTACAAAGACCTTTCAATCCTCATCGCCCTCCGTTGAAATTCTTGGCTACGTTGGAACTTCCATATGTGTCTAATTTGATGAATGATCCCATCCAAATCATGTTTCATTAGCTTCCAGTTGCAACTAAAATTCTTGGAGATTGTCCAAATTTTGAAGGAAAACATGGGGAAGACCCTCAAGCCCATGTCATGACATACCATTTATGGTGCTCTTCCAACTCGGGTTGACGATTCAATTCGTATGTGTCTTTTCCAACGTACTTTGATTGGTGCTGTTACCAAGTGGTACATTGAACTTCATCGTGGTGTCAACTAAGATTTTAATACCTTTTCCATGGCCTTCCTAACCCATTTCCAGTTACCTATCTGGTATGATACCAACACCCATCTCTTAACATCTTTGAAGCAGTCAACTGCTACTCACATTTTGGATAATATTCACGAATGGAGGCACATGCACTACCTTATTAAATTTGAGATCCCCGATCAATTTTTGACTGAGTGGTTCACAGAATATTTTGTTCCTAAAATCACCAAAGATCTCATTATGTGCAATTATGTGTTGGAAGGGAAGTCATCGCCCGTGCTCAATATCTATATTTGGTCTATTCCTAATCTGGAACCTTATATGAGCTTTTACTTGATGCAACGCAACCTTCAATAGACCTAAAATCATCCAGATATCCTACTACACCTTGTTTACTCAATTTAAGGTTCTTAATTGCAAGCATAAATTATCAACCAGGGTGAGTAAACTGTTGAAGTGAAAGTTCACTATATGTGCTAGAAGTCTTTGTCATTAGGACAATGATTGAATTTTGATCTTTTGTTAATTTCTGAATTTTTGGATTAGTGTTGAATTCCTATGGACCAGCGAGTTTTGAAGTAAATTTATTGTTAGAGAAATATGTCATCTATATTAAATGTTATTCCTATAGTTAGTTTCAAGTGAATTGAGTTGTAAAAAAATGGTTTGTGAGATAACTCTTTTCAATAGATATGTTAGATTAACTTCTACTTGTTTTTTTATCAGATTTTTTTGAGATTTGATGTTGCAGCTAAACATAGAACTAAATCTAAATTGATTATGAAAGCATGAAATATTGCAGAAGTCCTAATTTTATGAAAAAATGGAACTAAAAAACTAATTTAAATTAAATCAAAATGTTATGAAAAACTGAACTTTTACATACTGGAATGTAAATGAAATAAAAGAAATGAACTGAGCTATCTAATATATGGAAATAATAAAATTAAAGAGTGACTTTGCAAAACAATTAAAGGTAGAGTATTGAAATAATTAAATTGAGCTTGAAAATGAAATACAAAACAGATTATAGCCATATTCTAACTATGAAATGGCAATGCGATAAAAAGGAATTTTGAAAAATGAAAGTAAATGACCTAATCTACATACAGGGGCCCTCCACAATACAGTAGGTTTCTTTAAACTAGCAACACATCAATGCATGAAAATGAGCTTTGAATTAAGAGAAAAGTCTTAAAAAAATACTCAAAAAATATAAAGATGGCGCGTCCCGAATACACATAGCTTCCATAGTTTTATAGAGTGCGTTTAAAAAATACACGAAATCTATGCCTACAGGTCTCTTTTAGAATCCTTATTCAAATTAAAAACTAAAATACTATTTCTATCCTATCGATTTTCTATTAGGAAAACAAATCGACAAATCTTGAGCATTGCTACATGTTGACTGCCACCTTTGACCGCGTTACTTTGTGATCTCTTTGATGAATTGGTTTGGATAATTGGGAGGAGATCCATGAGGGAATCATCCTCTAACTACCCATATACTCCTTTTCTGAGTTGATGCACCGAAACCCTGTTATCAATGGAGGTAGTTGTAGATCTGTAATAAATGCAATTTTATGTTAATTTTGTAGCTTAATGTAATCTTTAATGAAACAATAGGACATATTATAAAATATGAAAAATAGGACACATAAGTGTTTTACCTTATCAAAATCATATGATTACTGCATTTATTATGTTGATAGTTGTTATCACTGGAAATCAAACAAGCAAAGGACATCATGAAATGTCAAGAAGAAGGATTTACAAGGTGGAAAAACATTACAAAATATAAAAAAATTTACTTTCTCTAAGTTCAAAAGGAAAATTTATCAAATTGTGCACAAAATAAACTGGAAAAATGCAATCTGCGTGTAGTTTTCTTCGATAGCAGTGCAAAAATCTGCGACTTTCTCTCAATAAGCTGCGTGGTTGTGGGTATGGTGGAAGGTCACTATCCGTGACCACTTTGCACACTTCAGGAAGAAGATTCTCCACTTGAGGCTGCTAAGGGAAAACCGCCTAGAGCCACCTTAAGACCTCAAGTGAGCACACAATGGAATCAACCACCACTCTTGGGTCACTATCCACAATTGTACCAAGCGAGGGAAGAAGATTTAAATTTCGCCTATAAAATACCACCATGAGAAGAACAATTCAAAACACATTGTTATGTTGGCCAAATTTCCCATGAGAAAACCAACAATGTGTTGTCCAAGCAACAAAGGAGTGAAGGGATTCAATAGTTGGCCATCCAAAATCTCAATCCCAAAGGAGAAGTGCATCAATTTTCTGTTATCTGATCACTTCGAGGAGAAGATAGAGGCCTGCAAATAGATTAAGGGAAGAGCCCTCCTTGCTTTGAGTATTAGAGCTCCATAGCCCTAACCTATTTTTAGCACTGTTAGGGTCCTATAATAATAGGGTTCATAATTTTTGAATTGAATTTCATATTCTTGTAAATATGTACATAACTTTATTTCCGCAAGTTTTTTTTTTTTGTCAATTTGGTAGTGCCTCCTTATTTTCTATTTATAATTTGAAAGCACGTTACAAAAAATAAAATTCAGCCTGTGGCCTCAACCTGCCCGTAGGAAACCAGGTCTGTTGGCCACCTTAAAGCGTTAAAAGCCAACAAAAATTGAAACAATTTCATTCGACCATGTAATTCATTAAGTAACTGACTATTTACTCGATTATCTACAAGTCTATGGATTGATATATGTCCTTGCAAAAAAAAAAAAATTGCATATGATAAACATGAGTAAACTCTAAAACTGCTATCCATCAAAGGAGTCAATCAGTGTTGGAACTTTTGCTGTGGATCCAGGCATATCCACTTGTTGCAGTTGTTGGAGTTGTTTCTCGAATTTCCTGTCTGACAGTGGAAGAATTGCCAATAACATAATTTTCAGAGAGGTTTTGTAAAACCTCTTGTCTCGTCTTCCTTCCTCTTTTCCTAAGGCTAACTTCAGGCTGTACTTGCTTCTATTTGCCTTTATCAAGATTAAAGGCTATGGTGTTACGAGTCTGTCTCTTGACCATGAAGAAGACTGGCCTAAGAATGATCAAAGACAAGAAATAACAAACCATTAAATTTTGGACTCTATCAGAAAAATTACTAGTTAGGTCTAGTAGAGTTCTGTTGAGAGCAGAAGACATGTTTCTTCCTCAAAAAGGAGTCAATTGAAAACATTTAACCCAATCCCAGAAACAGACAGCCCAGAAATAAACAGAGAACACGATACCATAGCAAATAGACAAGGATATGAAGACATGATGATTCGACAGTACAAAGGGAGGACGGCGAATCAAAATAGAAACCCACTTACAAGGAGTCTGCAGAATCTACAACGAGTAACCCAAGCCCCAGATTATATCTGCAAAGAACTGGACATACAAATCTGTCCACCAAATACCACTGACAGCAGGAAAGAAATAGACATACCAGAGATGTCTCACAGCATCATAATTAACAGTAAAACGAATAACCCAACGAACCCAACAACGCCCATGCAGAAGATAAACCATAATTCCAACCCACACAACACCAAGATAAATGGAGGACTGCAGAACCCAGCAAACCCAACACCTCCCATACAAAATAGACCTTGCGATTTCAACCCACCCGACACCATAATTTTGAACTTGGGACACCCTTGCTAGAACCATTACCAGAATAGAAGAATTGCAGTAAAGGTGACAAGGGTAATGGAAACAGGGGTCTACAGGGCTTAAAAGGGGAAATAAAAACCCATAATATTCTAGTTTAAACCAATTAAATGAAACTTTCCAAGAGTAATACATAGCCAAGAATATATCAACGAGCATGGACAGAAGAATGATGAATACATACCCCAACAAAGCAGCTTTTCTGATGCAGGGTATGGCTGTCGTTGTCCTCCTATGCTTCCTTAGAGTTTCCAATGTAGATGAACAATGCATGGCATAATGAATTTTCCAATTCAAATAACCTGTCGTTGCCAAAACATTCCCTTGCCTGCCTGATAGCATAGGTTGTCTTCCCGCAAACCACATTAATCCCTTATCTTCTGCATGCTGCCATGAGTGCGGTGAGTACTACCTCATCATGGTTAATAAAGACAGGAATGATGGAAACCACCCACCTAGAAATCAGGTTCTAATTACAATCTTGAACAATGCGCACCCCAATCGGGGGTCTTTCTGCAAGTTGTTTTCCCATATTTGAAAATAATAAAAAATGAAAAGAGGGTAAAAGTCCTAAAAGAAAGATCAACGGACTTAGAAAAGAAAATTATCAAAAAGAGAAAAAAATGGACCCCAAAAGAAAAAAGAGATAAGAATAAGACATGAAAGTGAGCAAGTCAAAATGCCACTACTATTTACTTTTATTGCAAAAATAATGATTATGTGCAGATTGTTCAAAATGTCACAATCCATGATTAACTAAATAGTTTAATATTAACTTTTCATGCTTTAAATTTCATGTTTTGGATAGAGAATAAAGATATGTAAAACTATTTAAACTTGACAAATCAGTATACAGTTAGAGAATAAATGAGGAGCTCAACAGCTTAATTTCAACCCTCAGATGAAATAAGGTTAGAATTAGATAGTTTCCTGCTTTAAAAAAATGGATTTAGGGTTGCAAGCTTAAATACACCCATGCAAATGAAGTAAAAAAATGTTAGAATAATAATGGGTATGTCGAAAGCAGTTTTGCAAGGCATGTAATAAAACATCATCTGGCAAATTACTAATTTCCCCTCCCCCACAATGTTCCAGTATTCAAAACCTTCAGTTAAAGAGGCTCGGAGAATTTCTCTGGCTTCTGTTAGGACCGGACCTAAGGCTTAGTGACTGATTGGTTAAAGTACTGGATTCCCTTTATGAAAGCCCATTTCCTCAACATACTCACCCTTTTCCTAAGTAAAATACCTTTTTGCTTAGAAAAAGTGAAATCCCTTCTTAATTAATTTCATTTCATCCAAAAACACTTAAAAAAAAAACCATAAAATACAATTTATCCTAAGTTTAATTTTAAATATTTAATGGTACAATCATTGTGCTCAAAAAGTTTATATTACACTTTACTTAGTTTATTTTTGTGTATTCCGATATTTCATTTTCAAATTAACTCTAATATATTGTATTAATTCCTTTATATAAAACCCCTTCCCATATATATATATATATATATATATATATATATATATATATATATATATATATATATATATATATATATATATATATATATATATATATATATCCTTTATTTTAAAAATATCCCAAAAAACTCACTTATTAATTTTTAACCTATGGTTCTAAAATACCCATGTGTTAAAATAATACCCCGCCCATACCCCATAAGTTAAAAACATATTACATAAAATAAAACCCACCCTATGGTTATAAAACACATGCTAAACCCTTATTTTTTATGTAAATATTACCCCACCTATCATATAGATTTTACGTTAAAAATATATGTTTTAAATGTTAAAAATTAACCCACCACGTATGAAGTCTCGGGCCCCATGCCCCACATACCAAGCAACTCTATCAACTGATCTCCATCATTTGAACACCTACCCCCAGATCTCATGATCCATCAATGATATCCCATTTCTAAAATCCCTAACATTAATCATTTTCAGATATGCGAAATAGGTTGTTTCGCTATACTATCTTCCCTCCACGTGACACTTTATAATTGGACCGCATTCGATTCAATTAAACCTCTTACTGCCCTGAGCCTATGTGATAACCACTAGTGGTTTCTCCCTCCAGCGCCAAAACCACCAATCTTATGATTTGAACACCATTCAATGCTTAACCTGCTTTAAACCTAAAACATTATAAAAATTTATATGCACATAGTTAAGCCCTTTTTCTACATTCTCTGTGCGTTTACATCCTCCCGATTGAAGAAACGCTCTCTGTCCACCATTTTCACGCCAGAGAACTAGAAAAAGCTATTGAAATTTTTGCCAATACCATTGAAGCTTCCAGTTTACTTCCAAAAGACTTCAACATCCATCAGAAAGCCTTTCCGATGCCTCAGAAACCGTTTAAAGACCAAATAACTGCAAAAATAGGTATTCTTTGAAAAAATAACCTCCTTGTCATAAGAAAGAACTATTTCTCTGAGAAATTGAGCCTTGTAAAGCTATTTTCCCACAGAAATACCCTTATTTTTATCTGCAAAGAACGAATTCACTGCTAAACTCTGATAAAACCCCAGTTTGATACTATGTATGGTTTTAAATCAAAATTGAAGTAATTTCAACCTTTTACAAACTTCAAAGACTCTGTGATTAACTAGAGAAACCCTTTGCAAATAATCATAATCTTTCTTTGCCTGAATTAAACCATTTTAAGTCCAGTTGATTAAAAAAAAAAAATAGAGAAACCCTTGTATACCCTTTTCCTAAACCTGAAAAGAGTTTGAAGATTAGTCTTCAAGCTAAATTTGAAGGTTTAAACCAAAAAAAATCTAGTTTATGCCTTTTTCTATTCCATAGACCTCTTTTAAGTTGGAAATATCGTTTTTAAACAGTTTAAGCTTACAGAAGAGTACAAAAAGCCAAAATACAGAGTTTCAAGCATCCAAAAGGTCTAAAATGTCAAAATCAACCCCAACACTGACTTCCAAAACCACTATTGTTAGAAACCCTCTACAAAATCTTGTTGTAAACATTGAACATACACCCTTAGCTGATGTAGATTACAAAATAGCTGATCAAGTGATAGAATTTAATCTTTTAGACCTCCACTGCTAGAGTCTTGAAAAATCATTATATCAAGTAGATGAAGTTCAATTTTCAAGTCAAACCTACACAAGTATGTAGTTCCACATATTCATCAGTGTCCAGAAGTTATTAGGCTGTGTCAAGCCTATTATTCCCCTGAAAAAAGAGATATTGTGGATGCTAATAAAGAAGTATTGTTCATAATTATTGCTAAGAGCCTATAAACCTAATGCTTCAACTGAAACCAGATCCTAATGTTGTTCCCTTATCCATAGAAGCACTCACAAATCTTTACATTGGTCTGGACTTTCCCAAAAGGTTTCAGATCTTTCAATTGTTCATGCCTACATATTTTGAAATCCAAAAGATAGACCCTCCTTATTCTACTTCCAAATCTTCTGAAGGGTCAAGGCATGGCATTTCCATGTTATCCTTTATCCTAGGATATTTTACTGATCAGCATATAGATGATTCAATTCTTGGTTTTCTATGTACCTTTGTACCTGGACAACCTCCTTCTATCATTTACAATAATTTTAAATACATAGCTGATAATATCCATGATCAGCTTGTGAAATTTCCAACTGAAGGAGTATTTAGATATACTTCCTTTCTTTTTCATATTTTCCTATACTTCTAAGCAGAAAAATTCCCAATAACACTTCAGAAGCTGGATGTAGGTGGAAATCCATTTTCAGTCATCTTTTGGACATATTTAATTAGAAAATAGTCCACAGAGTTCAGTTATGTAGATTTCACAGATTATTTTGTTCACCCATTGGTTAATATGCTTACAAATAAGATACAAACAAGGATAAGTCTTGAAATAAAGAAATTTCTCCAGATATGAGAGAGAAGTAGAACTGGAGATTAGTATTTATATCAGTACCATATAGAGATCAGAGTTTTTG
Source organism: Pinus albicaulis (assembly GCA_034641835.2). Taxonomy (NCBI): domain Eukaryota; kingdom Viridiplantae; phylum Streptophyta; class Pinopsida; order Pinales; family Pinaceae; genus Pinus; species Pinus albicaulis. The sequence continues at coordinate 1,000,211,998 of CM076581.1, forward strand.
GGTCAAATATTTTACCCTATAAACTACGTAAGTATGTGCCAATGAGTGTGTTCGCATTGGAATACATAAGACAAATCCTAAATTCTGATTCTGTAAACTTTGTGGCTTCCAAAAAGAAGACCCAATTTAAGTTGAAGAACCAAGTGGGACCTTTCATTTGCAATCATAGAGATGTAGGAATAGAGGCAGCAAAACAATTGCTGGAATTCAAAGTTAAAGAAAGCTTCTTGTGAAATTATGATCCTTAGGGAATACTCAGTAAAATGAGGGTAAAGTGAAAATTGACCCCTTATATTCACGATAAAAGGCCTGAGATTTGATAATTTGTTAATCAAATAGATTGTCTAGAAAATACCTTGATAGAAGCAGTTAAATAAGGTGATACTAGTCACACCTTGAAAATTGTAAATCAAGAAGATAAAGCTACTAAGAGAATCAGGGAAGAAGGTACCTAAACTACTAAAAAAACAATAGGGACTAGGTTTAAACTTAGATATAATAAAAAGCCTAAGCTCAATCTAGTTGATAAAGAAAAAAAGACCATAGAAGTGGAAAATACAGATGTTCCAGAGACAAACAATGAACTAGCTATAAAGATTATAAATAAAGAGAATCCCGCTACTTAAAAAACACAGGTAATAGAGAAGAAGCAAAGTATGGAGGCATCCTCCTCACAGCCAGGAGAGGATAAATATATTGACATAAGGGATAAGTATAAGAAAATAAAGACCAAGAATGAAGAAATCAAAAATGATATTTATTCTCAGTATTTGAAACAAAATCAGGGATCCAATATAGACTTTTGTCTGCTTTTGATTATTCAAACAAGAAGTTGATTATGTCAGTACTTCAACCAACAGTCAAGACACCCAAAACAGTGGTAGATTACAAAAATGTTGACCTTGAAGTGCCTACAGAAAGTATCCATGCATTAGATCAAATTGAGTTTCACAGACAAACTTCTGAGATTCTTTATTCTACCATGAATACAAAGGAAATGAGTGTCCAAAAGCTCTAGAACGTAGTAATAAATATGAGATATCAAATGAAGGTTGAAAAGGCTTCATAATATGCTAAATACCTTAGAATTAATTCTTTAGAAGAATTGGTAATTCAAGTAGGATATGATCCTACCAATGTAAAACTTGCAGAAGAATTAGTGAAGAAAAATAATGTTGATATTGCTGCACTTAGAAAACAACTCAAGCTTCCACCAACAGAACATCCACAAGCCAAGGAAATTCTGCAAGAGGAAAACCAAAAATATGATACGATGAACTTGATTTTACAATTAACAACATAGATTAAAGAGATAGAAATCCAAATTGACAAGCTTGTCCATGAAAGAGAAACTATGGAAAACTCATTAAGGCCGTGGAGGAAATGTAAATTCAAACCAATGAAATCAATAGGTTAAAGAAAGTGATTTAAAATCTGGAAGACACTAAGAAGCTAGCCCAAATTAATGCCAAAACTCAGGGACAAAGGGCTAACAGGTTAAATGTTGAGTTGAAAAATCTACAAAAGGATTTAACCTTGAAATAACCTATTTCCTATGTGAAGAATAAACTATGGAATTTGGCCATCAATACAGGTAATTTATGATGAAAATTATTCACTAAAGGCAACTGAAGAGGAGATTCAAAAAACCAAGGATGAACTAGGTGCCAAACCTAAACAGGCCCTAGAAATAATCAAGTTTCTCAATAGCAAGAACAAGAAAGAATTAGAGGAGATAGAAATTACTAACGGAAAGAGACAATCCTTGAAATAAGAAAAGTAATTTCAAAGAAAGAATTGATGAAGAAGCTAGAAGAAAAGTGTGGAAAGATGAACATAGCCATAACTAAATTTATGGTTAAATTTGAGATCTTAAGGCAAAAAGGTTTGGCAAATATTCTTGTTCTTAATGATAAAATTATGCCACAAGAAGAATACAACAAGAATATAAGAGATCATGCAAAAAAGAAGGTAAATAAAACAGAAGGACAAGGAATTCCTATAGGAAAGGTTCTACATAAAAGCTTTGAAGACGTGTTTTATCTACAACATGAGATGAAACACCTATTTATGATCAAACCAACATTTTATAGATACAAAAAGGCAGAAGAGAACTTTAGGAAGTTGAAAAAGATCAAAATCCCTGATGAATAATTTTGGGAAACACTCACTGACTTACTGTAAAAGTCAAATTGCAGTGAAAAAGATGAAAAAAATTTGTTGTTTTTACACTGTAAAAACAAAAATTTACAACAGTAAGGAAGTTAAATTAGAGTTAGAGAGTATTAGAGGTAAAGAGTATCAGATAAAACATAAGATTTCAAAATAGATCAAAAGATCTTTGCTAGCAAAGAAGACAACAAAAAAGCCAACTACACCAAATCCAAAACAACATTTCTATTTTATTTGGATAAATAGGACAACTTGCTAAGTTGTTAAGCCACTGTCACTATTTTGTTGTAAAAGATATTTTATTTTCCTTAGAAAATTCCTATGAGTATTCTAGGATATTTTGTAAACATTTTTGTATATATACTTCATCCCTTGAAGTATTATTGTGGAATAAATTGCTGAAGATATCTATAGTCAATATTTCTGTACCTGAAGGCTTTTCGTAGCAAGTTCAAGTAGCGGACTGGATCAAATCATCAAGCATCATATTTCAGGATTCATGTGATGAGCCATTGAAGTGAAGTTCTTTCTACTGTTGTTGTTTGTCTTCTTATGTTTTACATGCATCCATATATGTGTTCTAAATTTGAATGATAAATCAGGAATATTATTACAAGATTTTTTAAAAGCATCCTGTCTTTAAATATTTATCATTTCTATGTTTTCTGATGATTTCTAGAGTAGGGAACCTTTAATTACTACCTCTTTCTAATGACCCCTGTCTTCTCCTTTCTTATCTGGATCAAAGAATTCTTAGTTGCCCTTTATCTCGATCAAACCACTTCACCAATCAGCCTTCCAATATCTTCAATGACTTTTCTATCTTGCCCTGAAAATATTTGACTTTTTGAACTTGATGCTAGTCCTGTCTACTTGAAATTTGACTCTTTTGCCCAATGAACAAACAGATCTATCACTATCCATCTCATTTAGCGATTTTTCTCACCAAACCAAACCAAAACCAATTTGCACATCATAACTAGCCTAATATCATATAGTTATAAAAAATTAAATCTTATAGAGAGAACCCTCTCTAAACCCTAGGAAGGTTAGATCCTAGAGTTTAAAATTTTGTATGTGGTTACCTCTAATGTTCTTAGACTTTAAATCAAAATCTCACAAATTAAGAATTATTAGAGTGATAACATACTAGAAACAATACTGGGGAACTAACCAATCCTCAGTCTTAAAATAAGTCTTAAAGGGAATCATTGTTATCATCCTTTCACCTTAAGACTGTTTTAAAAGTTGAGTATAAAAAACTGTAATTCTGGATTCTAGAAAAATCTACTATACCAGGTCAAACCCAGTTCCTCAACCTGCTGTTATAGTAGAAAATATAGACAAAATTGGGAAAAATAATAAACAAGTAGAAGATTTAGGTACTAAGATTTCCTTAGTTAGAGGAAATTCTCTTCCAAAACAATTGACAAGTATACAGGACATATATTTTGACTTGAATTTTGAACATTCTTTATTCAGAAATAAATTAGAAAGTGACTTAAATAGTGCTGTTATAGATCCTGAATTTATTTCATTTCTTGAAATAAAACAGGAAACTATCTCAGTAGATTCTGAATCAAAGATATTTGAAGTTTATGATAAAATAGATGAAATAAATTCTACTATTATTAAGGAAATAGATGAATCTCTTTTTCAAAATTCTATTGAATTAGCTGCCTTATTAGCATATACACCTAAGCCCTCTACTTCTCAGTTAGATACCCATATTTTAGAATCTGTAGGTTCATCTCTTTATACCACTACCTGATCTATAATTTCCACCACCTTTCAGTCAACAAATCCATTTATCTCTAAAAAACCATTCAAACCAAGAATATTATTTCCATCTTCCCCCACCTCAAATCCATCCACTAGTGTATCTTCTGCATTTTTACATCATTCTCATTTCCAAGTAGTTCTTCATGTATCCCAGTTTCATTTTCTAGCACCCAAACTTCATCCTTTAGTTCATCCACCACATTTTCTAGTACATCATCTTACATTCCAATTTCATTAGCCACTTCTTTAACTGCATGAGCTAGTATTTCCAGTTCTGCCCCAAGCACTTCCAACCTACCTCTTAGCCAAGCTAGAATTCAAGCTATGGCTACTACGTATGCTCCCTTGGTTCTTCCAGCACAGTTACATGACATGCCTAAGGATTAATAGAGTAAAATACCTCAATTTGATGCTACCACTCATTACAATTCTTAGCAGCATATTAATAAAATGATAGATCATTTTGAGCTTCATGAAATAGATGATTCTAATGTACAAATAAGACTCTTTGATCAAACATTAACAAGGGAAGTTAAAAAATGGTTTAAAGGTCTTAATCTTGGTAGTATAGCTGATTTAGTAGTATTTCATATATTATTTTCAAATAAATGGGAAAATAAGAAAAATCCACTCTAAATATTATCTGAATTTGATGTTATGAAAAGAGCTCATAATGAAATAGTCCAAGACTATTGCACTAGATACACCATTGTTTATAATTAAATCCCAAATAATCTAAAACCCACTCTAGAATCCGTCCTACTCAAATTCCCTAATGGATTTGATACAGACATGGCCTATCACCCGAGAGAGAGAAATGTTGAAACCTTAGAAAGAATTCAAACAGATGTTGTTAGTGTAGAAGTAAATATATTGGCTAGAAAAGCCAGATTAAGGAATGAGAGTAGAGTAACCATAAAAGAAGAGACATATAATTTAGATGGAAAAATAGATCAACTAGCTAAAACTTTAGAGAAAATGATGGATATATTAGATAATATAGAAAGAAGACCATAATGGGATAACCAACAGCAAATTAGAAATCCCAATTTCAGGAAAAATACAAACATAGGAAAATCTAAAGAATTAGCACTTGATCAGACAATAACACCTCCATTTCAAGAGAAATATGCTGAAAGTTCTCAACAGAATGATGATGATGAAGACACAATAAATCTAATGGGTATAAATGATGATAAAACTATCTTTCTCACATAAGAAGATCAAGATTTATTTGAAATGCAACAACTTCAATTAGATTCAGGTGAATCAATTGACTATAAACAAGGTTATGCTTTTGCTATAAATGAAGTACATAAGAAATATAACCTTAGAAGTAAGAAAAACACTGATCCTTCTACTAAGAAAACTTCACAAACACAAAATAAGAAAACATTAGAAGCTCCCACTACAAAAGTTCTACAAATTATCCCTGGGGAAAATAAGAAAAACTCTAATTCATCCCAGAAAATTTCTAGCCCTAAAATTTCACCCAGTCCCAAGATTGTTGATATAACAGATGAGGTTGTCCAAACATCAACAGATTCACAAAAATATGCTATTTTTAAAACACCTAATTCTGCTAAAACAACAAACTTAGATTCCAAAACATCCACTGCTAATCCAAAATCAGCAAATCCAAAAGCTTCCACTGCAAAAACAACTTCTAATAATTCAAAATATGGAAAAACATCTAATGCTTCTCAAACCATTCCTTAAAAGAAATCTAAGAGCAGTAAGACACAATAAACTCAAACAGAAAATGAAAAGATAACTGTAGAAAAACAAGATAAACCTACTAAAACTATAGGTACTAAATACGAGTTAATTTAGCTTAGTAAATCACAACCCTCATTGAATATACAAGCTAAAATTGCAAAATTAAAAATACCAATTCCTTTGACAGAATTAGTAAAAAATGACTTATAAAAAACAACTATCACTAAAACCTTAAACATGAATGATGATCAACCAGAGTTGATTTTTAGTCCTGATGTTCATGGAAAGCACCAAGATGGAGTAGTTCCACCATTTTACATTATCTTAACTATTCATGATTAGATATTATACAATGCAATGTTAGATTCAGGGGCTTCACACAATTTAATGCCAAAATAAATAATGGAAACCCTGAACTTAGACATCACAAGGCCTTACAAAGATCTATTTTCATTTGATTCAAGTAAATTTAAATGCCTACGTTTGATTAAAGATTTGTGTGTCACATTAGTTCAATATCCTGGTAAAAGTATAGTCATGGACATTGTAGTAGCTGATATCCCACCCAAGTATGGAATGCTCTTATCTCGCTCATGGGGAGAAAAATTATTGGGATCTCTACAATTGGATATGTCATATGCAACCATATCAGTTTTTGGCCAACCAAAGAAACTCTAAAGGGAAACATTGATGAAATATATGGTGAATAGTGTAGAAAGACCAAGAAATTACCCAATTTACACTACACCTACTGACCTATATTCATTCATCTTATGTAACTAAAATTGATAATGAAATCAAAACTGAACTAAAAGATAAAAACAAAACACAAAACAATCAAAATATTTCATGAATCACTATGGCACCTAGATTTTGATGGATCAATCAATAAACTAGGAGCAGGAGTAGGATTTTGGATAACTAATATGAAAAATAATCATGCAGAAGGCCATACTTTCAGACTGAATTTTAAATGTACCAACAATATGGCTGAGTATGAAGCCCTCATTTTAGGACTCCAGATTATCAAAAAAATAGGAGGTAAGAGAATTTCAATTATGGGAGATTCAAAGTTGATTGTAAAACAGATAAATGGAGAATATTCTGTTTATAATCCTAGATTAGGCTGATATAGAGAAACTGTGTTAGATTTGACAGATGAACTGTTGGAATGTAATTTTTCTGTAATACCAAGAAAGCAAAACATACAGGCTAACTCCTTAGCAACTTTTGCTAGTACCCGTAATCTTTCATTTCAGCCTAATCATAATTATACTGCAGAAGTAAAACACAGGCAAATAATTCCATATAACCTCAAATAATGGTAATTTTCTCACAAGATCAACAAATTTACCATTTAATGAATAATGAAGGTGAATTTCAAAATTGGAAAAGAGACACAGACTGTACATTAGAACAAGATTTAGATAGTGAAATTAATTTTAATTATATAGATGTTAATAATTTAAAGTTTGCTAGACCTACAAAATTCATTCAATCAGATATAGATAAATTATAGAAAGTAGAAATTGATGAGATAATTGATGATGAATCAAATATTTTAAATCTCAAATATAATTTCCTACCAAAAGGCTTAACCCCTTTAGAAGATTTATTTGACTCAAATGATGTTGCAAGAAAACCCAAAATGGAGCCACTTAGATCTAATATTGAGGAATGTAACATAAGCACAGAGTTAAAACCTAAGATGATTAAACTTTCCAAAGCCTTACCTCAGCAAGAAAAAGAAAAATATATTGCTCTTTTCAAGGAATTTTAGGATGTTTTTTCCTGGAGTTATGAGGACTCTTCTTCTATGACACTAGACTCCTGTGCTCAATCCAATTAGATTACAATCGATTTGCAATTAAAAATGAAAACCCTGTTTCAATTAAAATTGAGAACTGAATTCTTTCATTTGTTATACAGGGCGCAGCCCTTCCAATTCTTTTTGCACTCTCTAATAGATACAAACCACTGATTTTAAAGAAAAAAAAATTTCCACATATTTACGTTGCATTATGGTGCAATTCCGACAATTGCAACACATCTGCGTTGCATTCCTTGCAAGTTACAAATGTTATCAAAAACATTTACGCCCATCTGCGTTGTTAGTGTTGCAATTAACGAATAAAATAACCATATATCGATTGAAACATTCCAATGCAATCTATTGCATTTTCCAGAATGTAAACATTACTAAATCGTTTTATATCTGTGTTAAAACGATTTTATACAATACATCTATACCCAGAAACGCTTTCCCACTGTAGATTTACGTTTTAGCTTTGCTGGTCTGGAACAGAAGGTATTAAAACTTCGCTCTGCTCCCTTAACTTAGATCCCTCTGCGTTTTTTTCAATCTGCCGTGGTTTGGAATGGCGCTATCAATGGTTGACTCCTCCCGAAATGGTGATTCGAACCCAACGCATCGAAAGCCACCAGATTCTGTTTCATAACGAATCCACCATTCGATATGGCAAAGTCAATTGCATTTTTTTTCGTGATCCAATACACAACTGCCAGTTAATGCATATCCAATCTCTTTCGTTCTACAACTGGCAATTAACAACCTCCAGGATTTTGAGGCGAAATTTCAGGAATCACAAATTTCAAATCCGGCATTGTTCCGAAATCCACGCAGTCTGTTTTCTTGATTATCCTCCGTGGGAAGATTCCACGCACAAAACTTAACACATATCACAGATATTTGAATTAAAACCACAGTTCAGCAATCCATTGATACGAATCAAATCTGTTACATTTATAACACAGATTACCATCACACATTGGCGCAACCAATATTTTTTTTTATTCATAAGCAACAGCAACAGTAATAAAAAACAGAGATTTGTTTCGATGACTTCTTACAAAGAACAATCTCCAGTTTTATTCAAAAAAATACAGTCCTCTTATTTAATTGGAGCTTTTCGCCCAAAAACAAACAACCACACCACACCTACGCTCTCTCTCCAATCTCTTTGCTTTTACATTTTTTTATGCATTTCCTCCACTAATTTCTCTAACAAACAGCTAACACAATCTCCTACTATTAGAGAAAATCTCAATAAAACAGTTGCATTTATCACTAAAATAACAAACTATATGAAGAATCGACCTCCTCAGTAAAACTGAGATTGAACAAACAGTGATAAAATTCACCCTGTCAGACCA